>JAOEGT010048264.1:0-20400 GCA_025447795.1 Speoplatyrhinus poulsoni
GGGCTGTCGCCTATTCCCCGCCCGAATATAAAACCTTAATAATCACATAAATCGGCATGCCAACAAAACAATATAACCAAGAATAAAGTTTAAAACTTAGCTCTCCCGAGCGGCTAAGACCCTCCCCTCGGGTCTGACGTAATCCACCGTGTAGTCCGGAGCACCACACTGCACCTCTGGGATTCCGGATACTTCTTCAGGCTGACAGTTTGGAGTGTCCGCAGACAACCCTCAGGGTGGTAAATGAAGCTGGAGCGTCCGACATATGGTCTTAGGCAGGCTAGGTAGGGACAACAAGCGCTCCTATTCGTCCGTAACACCACTCTCCCTCAAGTCCCATAATTACGTATCCCTGGCTAACTATCTTCGCATCGGCGGCCCTAACCGACCGCGAACACCACATAACGTCCCCACATTACTTGAGCGCTCCTATCTCTCCTACCATCTGGCCTCTTGCTCATGTCAGCGACTACCTCCCCACCGTCTCCCGTTCTCTCTCAACTCACTCTTTTCTCCCATTTAATCATCCACAGGTGGCACTAATTACCTCTTACCCCTCCCCCAAGAACCCAGGTTCATTACAGTATTACATACAGTAATATATCACATCACACCAAATTGTGAATACTTCAGTTCTATGAGAACACAAATGTTAAAAAAGCACAAATATAATATGATATGTTAATATACTATATACAATATTGTGTATAAAGTGCCTTTTCATAGGTAAATGTATAGCCAGGCTTAGAGATAATGCAGCTGTGCAGCCTACAGTACACACTATGACATTGCGTTAACAACAGTTTCAATCCGAGGTGGATCAAAACATAATTTTCTAAGATTTGCCGTAATGATGACAACAATGTCAAGCGTGAAGTCAATAAATAACGACATACAAAATAAGCAATTATGTGCAGGTTTTTCTCTTTCGTTAAACATAACTAAACGTATATAGTAGTTGAATGAATGATGTTGATGAATGACAAGAAATTAACAGAGTGCAGATAGTAATGACGTATATAGAAAGAGAAAGATAGCTTTATGTAATTAAGGCAGATACAGATAACACAGTGGGTGCCTGGATCACAAACCGCTGTTATTATGCGTAATGTGTCTGTGAAGTCCAAGAGTGAAAGAGTTCCCCCAGTAGTACACGGGCTAAATGAGAAAGAGGAGAATAAGTGAAGGAGGAGAGGAGGAAAAAAGAGAGAGGGCCCCTCTGTGTGAAGGAACTCTTTCATCTTCAGCCCCCCAACACACCCCCTCTCCCCTGCCTCCCCCACCCTGCTCTCCCTGGCGAGGTCTTCAATGCCAATCCATTTGCCGGAGTTGGCTCAGTCTCACTCAACTGGGACACTGCACGTACACACACATGCATGCATAACATCTTGGCTCAGTTCATTCCGCTAGGAAAGCGTCACAATCTTGTGCTCACACACACACGCACACACCCACACACACACACAAACACACACACACGGCCCTTTGGGATGAAAACAAGGAAATGGCAGGCAGCATCTGGGGGGTCCCTAGCTCGCTCCTCTCCAGAATCTGTAGCACCCCAGAGGCAACCCCCTGCACCAACAACACCCAGCATCTGTGGCTGCGTGTGTGTTTGTAAGCATGGGATTGTGTGTGCGTGTGTGTATGTGTGTGTGTTTGTGTTTGTAAGCATGGGATTGTGTATGCGTGTTTGTATGTGTGTGTGTGTGTGTGTGTATTTGTGTTTGTAAGCATGGGATTGTGTGGGTGGGTGTGTGTGTGTGCGTGCGTGTGAGTGCATGTGTCCGTGCAAGTGTTTGTGAGTATGGGATTGTGTGTGTGTGTGTGTGTGTTTGGAGTGCATGTGTGTTCTCTGGATGCGTGTTTTTGCTCAACGCCCTTTAGTGCCTAGCCTCCAAGGCCCAAAGACCTCTGCCTGTGTCTGGTCCGAGTGACTGGCCTCCAGGCCCCCAGGACCTCTGCCTGTGTCTGGTCCCTCCAGGCCCCCAGGACCTCTGCCTGTGTCTGGTCCCTCCAGGCCCCAGGACCTCTGCCTGTGTCTGGTCTCTCCACGGCCCCAGGACCTCTGCTTGTTTTAGGGGAATGTTGATGTTGCGTGCAGCGGCTTCTTCCAAGCTCTTCCAGGCTTCCAGAAAGAACCAGGCCAGAGATAAGCAGGGTTAAAGTGGAGCTGTGCTCATGAAAACACCAAGTGGTCCTAAAGGATGTCCTGAAACCATGAACTGGTTTAGGTGCATGTTAAAAATAGTTTCATGAGCAGGTTTCTCTGTGTGTGTGTCTCCATGTCATGATCAAATCCACAGGCAGTCTTGAAACTTCTCTGCATGAATTAGTTTGTGTGTGTGTGTGTGTGTTTTGTGTGTGTGTGTAGGTGTACGTGTGTGTGTGTGTGTGCTTTTGTGTGTTTGATGTTCACCACAGGCAGCAAGCCTGTTCATTAGCAGGCATTGCTAGCAGAGGAAAGCAAGATGACTGCTATTAATTTAGCATCTCACTGGTCCTCGCTTGCACTCTTTTGCTCTTTTGTGAACATACATACAGGCACACACACACACACACACACACACTAAGACGACTGCCAATTCATTAAGTGAACGTTTGGAGCCCCAGACTGTACCAAATGGTTGAAGCTAACTAATCTGCACTGCACCAACGGAGAGGGCATGAGCCAGAGACACATAACATTCACCGGGGGGGACATAAACTAATGCATTCAGTCTCTCAATGCTCTCAATGCAACTATTAACGTGAACATCTCAGCTTCAGATATATAAACATTTGGAAGCGCTGGTGTTTTATTGTGACTACAAATCATAAAGAATACTCCATATCCAATAGCCGCTCCTAAGTGTCTCGTAGTCGCTATCTCTTAGAGTGTAGGTTGTTTTTCAACCTTATATCCCCCTGTCTATATTTACACAAGTGTAATAATAAAGCAATCCGTTATTGTTTAGTATGCTATGATTTTAACGGTTATGTCTGGCTTCCAGAAAGGGTATCAAATAGGGAATGCCTTTGAGAGAAAGTCGGAAAGGGATATTTGCTGGGAAGAATACAGTACGCTGTGTCCATCAAGGAGGCATTTGGCCTGCAATGTTTACCAGCCTGCCTTTTCCTTCAAAGCTCTACTACAATGATCTGTAGACAATGCTCGTTCACCCCTGGCCAGGTTTCTTACAGCCAGAGAAAAGCCATGGATCAGTGTTTCTGGTTATGTGTTTACTAGATATCCAGTAGGGTCAAATAGGTGAGAGGTTCATCCACCGTAAATGTTTTATTTGTTTTCAGGAAGCTCCTGATATGTAGGAG
The DNA here is from genome assembly GCA_025447795.1 of Speoplatyrhinus poulsoni. NCBI lineage: Eukaryota > Metazoa > Chordata > Actinopteri > Percopsiformes > Amblyopsidae > Speoplatyrhinus > Speoplatyrhinus poulsoni. Next base: position 3,313 of record JAOEGT010048264.1, read on the forward strand.
TTTTTTTATTAAAGGTACAAACAGCTACTGCAAGCTAAATGTAAGCTACACCTTTTAACACTTCAAATTCACCAAATGTATTTTGCTAGCTTACCGTTCTCTCTGCATGCTGAAGAAATAATAGGTTACTTCTACACTGCCCTGGCTCTGTAAATAGGAACATATACAAAATGGCGAACACCGGCGACAACAACAAATACGTAGCACTACGTTTCAATGTGTGAGGCGGTAGTCAACAGCAAGATAAGTTTGTTTTCAGTAATTTAATTTGACTTACCTGTTGCCCTTTAGGTTCCTTTATAGTCATTTGTTTCCTCCCCTGGTGTACTAAACATAACACAAGTAAGGAAATATGTGTTTGGTAGATTATTATTATTATTATTTTCTTGTGTAACAATGCTTCTTGGCAATACATCTTTGGAAATCTTATATGTCCATTTAAAATGGTGCCACATTTGTAAGTAACATTCCTTTGTGGTATGAGCAGCAGAGATGAGTATGTGGGTTGCGCCCATGAAGATTTTATAAAATCTTCTCTGACAACACCAAACAGCTTTTCTTTGGTGTTTGGTGGACTGGATGTTTGAAGTCTGAAAAGAAGAAGACATAACGGCAATTTAACTATTTATTTTTTTAACAAGCAGGATCGTCAGTAGTGTGTGGAAGAACCAATCACAGTCACAAAAGCCTGGAACCTCCTCGTCATGGTGGTCACCAGCCTGTTCACACACTGCTGTGGGACGGCATCCCATTCTTCATCCAGCATTTGTTGCAATTCAGCCAACATGAGTGTGTTGGTCACTGGCACGAACCGCACGCCCAAGATGATCCCACCAGTGTTCACAAAGTCCTTACTTTATGTGCGTAGTTTAGTTTGACTAATCCACCCAGGGATTAAATTGGGCCAGGTACATAGGAGCTGAGCTCTTGTATAGGAGCTGAGCTCCAACACTTTCAGTAGACTACCCGTTAAAAATTATGATTTGGCAGTTATTAGGCAATTTAATTGAACATTGTTTTCTCAGACGTATTGTTATTATAAATGTACTGTCTTAAATGTCTGTATACTCAGTTTTTGCCGTGGTTGAAATATCATGCGTGCATAAGCACCGTGAGGTGATTACAAGTCTGCGTTCAAGTCGGTCTGATGTTTACAGTTCCGTTCGGACTTAGGCAGTTGTGGACTGAACGCCAGGCTACAGAACACGTACAAAACAGGGAAGAGAGTTGACCTGAATGAGTTGTAATCAGGCTTCTGCAGAGACTGATAATGACCCATTTATTTGAGTCAGGTGTGTTGGAGCAGGGAGACATCTAAAACATGCAGGGCAGTAGCTCTCCAGGACCAGGATGTGCACCCCTGTCCAACACTTTATCCTACCCTATACCGTCATGGCCGTGCCCACGTCACCACGGTCGACTTGTAGACTCTCTGCATGATCATTTCAACAAATTCTTTACTCAAAGCAGTCCTTTGATTTACATTGACGATCGCTGTATGATGAAGGCCACTGCATAAGCTCCCAGAGCCTGCTAGCAAAAATAATTATTATATATATTATTATTATTATTATAATTATTTTTCAATGCTTTTCAACAAACAACAGCTGAATCTGCCCAAGTGTGGACTTCTAGAGTTTTCACATAGCAAACTGTTCATTCATCCCCAGAGATGATCATCTCATCTCAGGAAATCCTGTCTATGTGGCTGCGCAATTTATGATACTTTAACCCATTCAGTGCCTGCTTCAATTGGAAGGGGTTATGGACATTCATAGAAGTCCTTACTTTCTGTGCATAGCTTACCTTGCTAAAAAATCCAGCATTGCTGGTCACCAGCATAAGGTATGTTTGCATGCTGGAAGCAGCATGGAATGCTGGTTTGCTGGTACCCCGGCATCCCATGCTGTTTGCTGGTGTACCAGTATGAACCAGCCTGGACCAGCATGGAATTCATGCTGGTCCAGGCTGGTTTTCTGTGCGTGTTAAATAATAATAATCTGAATACTTCTACACAGTCCTGGCTCAGTAACATAAACAAATGGTGAACACAGCTCGTATCAACAAAGCCGTAGTACTAGACTTTGCTTCACAATACATTTCGATGTGTGGGTGCCGCGGAGGGATATTGTTTTTATTTGAGATCGAGTTTAACAAGCGTTCTCGAGAAGGAATGACCCAGCCTTTAAGCAAGCGTGCTGCTTTCTTGTTGTGACAGCGTGTTCTTACTTCCTCTGATCTTTTAACATCTACAGGACAGACACAAGGCCACACCCCGCTGCAGCTCGCCACACCCAGCAAAAGCTTCACCCCCTCCTACATTCTAACAATGCTGTCATGTACACCACACTCTGAAGTATTGTCACTGTAGCGGCTACAATTATGGAATGTAAATCCCTTGAGAACATTCTGGCTGATCCGGTGCCGATCCCATACCGGGGAGTCCAAGTGTATCCGTGTGTAAGTCTCCCTCGCCATCCCCCTTAGCCGTGTTAATCATCCTTTGTGCCACTCACTCTCGGCATCTTAGCAGCCTGCTGTTGAAGGCTGCAATCTGCGATTCAGAGGAGGCAGGAGAAGAAGCTTAAAACAAAAATACAAGCTTTAAAACGCAGGTGATCCGTTGCCAGGGTGCCAGTGTGGAGACATGGAAAGCATCCTCTTCAGAAGGTACAGGTCATTATTTTGTTAGAAGCACATTGCGCTGAAGATTCACAGGTACAAATGAATACATCGGCTTTCAGGGGTGTCGGAACCCAGTGCAGCTAACTCACCCTGGAGGCTGTAGGTGGAAGGAAAGAGCTGTATTAATGACTGCTACTATTGCTGATGTCTAATAACATTAACCTTGTGTCATTTTAATTATTTCTAGTTATCGTTATAATTGCCACCATGATTAATATGTTATTAGTTCCATCTTTGCAATATATTAGTTACATTAGCTGTTATGCTGATTTGACCATGCAGGCATGTTCACTGTACAATCCTGAGTGTTCATAGAATATCTATTTCAGGAAAATAATGCATTTAATTGTTGTCATTGTAGTCTGTTGTTCAGGTTTCAAAGCCATAAAGTAGCCATTTTAAATGTGTATTTAATTGAATGGTTCTTTTCCATGTATCTCCATCTTACACTGAGTAAAGAACACATTAGGATTGTCAGGACCCAAGAGGGGCGTGGCTCCTGAGCAAGTTACCTTGAGCCAACGCACCTGCGCTCTGTTCCCACCCACCTGACAGATTGTGTTTTTTTGTTCAAAATACACTGTCATGGTTGCGATTGATTTAAGCTTACAGCATCAACCATCATGAAATAAAAGGAGATCAAAAGCCCTCAAATGGTTCACAAATTTAGGTGTGTGTGTGTGCATGTGCATGCGTGTGTGTTTGCGTGCGCGTGTGTGTGAGTGAGTGAATGAGTGAAAGAGACTACATGCACAATATGGTCAAATAAACTGTATGGTTTAGAGAGAGAGAAATTAAGACAGTTCTTATGCTTTGTCAGACCGCACTGACCTTGGTAATAAAGGCTTTCCCCAAAAACGTAATTGGGCCTACAAACAAAAAAACAAAACAAAACAAAAACTGAGGAAATTACTTAGAATGTTTCAATTGAACAATGGTTAGATGGAATGGAAAAGTGCATAATGACAGGTGAAGTGGAACCAGTATTCTGCATAATTGCATGTACATGCTTGTGTGTGTGTGTGTGCGTGTGTGTGCGTGTGTACATGCGTGCGTGTCATTGTGTCTGTGTGTTTGTGAGTCTCTGTTATCTTTCCTTCTCGTACCGCTAAGCTTTCAAGCTAAAACAATCCGCAATTTTCGGACATTTTGAAAGCACAGCATGACATAAGCAGCAATCTGTTCAAACGGCAGCTCTAATATAAGACATGCAATGTCCCAGTACCATGAATTGGCCCCAGTCAATCAAGTGTGTGCTGCTGTATGAGGACCATTTATTATAGATATAGTTAATAGAGGAGAAATATATATCCAGTTTAGTGCAGTAAATATTATAATTGACTAAATTAAAACAAGATTTCTTCAGATCGCACACCCTGGTATCTGATACATTTGACACCAATAATAATAATATAGACTCTTATAAGAGTTAAGTACAGGTAGCCTACAGTATTTATCTCCATTAAAAAGAGAAGAAAAACAAATTGTAAACATGTAATTACTGTCAAATGTGTCTCGCATTGAAGCCACAAACGCATTGTTGAAATGTTGGCTTACCTGTGATATCATATACGTGGCATTCACAAGCGATCAATACTTTATTTGCAATGTGCTATGGATTTTTGTGTCTTTCTGAAGCTTGCCAGCATTCTGACAACATTGTAAGCCACAAGAGTAAACCGGAGCTCATGGCTGCAAGCACTCCAATCTGAATATGTAATATGTGGCTAAGCATTCATTATAATACATCATGCAAATGTTTCAGAGATGATGCAGATTGAAACCATTGTCTCTGGGATAAAATGGCCACAAGAGGTCTCAAGCACACACAAAGGTTGTTGGGATTGCTATGGACAACCTACTTTTTACCCACTAGATTCATTTTAGGTCCACAAATACAGTATGTCTTTGGGCATAGTATCACACACAGGCAAAATAACTTGGGGCTATCCAATAGCTTTTTATATTCACCTGATATAATGTCTTAATTCTACAGATAAACCACAGATGAATTAGCCTTGCGAGACCATCCTCTCGCAAGCTTCAGTTTATTTTCGCTGTGAGAATCAGTCTGGAAAGCCAAGGAATCATTTTGAATGTGTCTGAATGTTTGAATGTGAATTGAGTAGCAACTGAACTTTCCAATCAGCAGCGTGTTTATAGCTATACGGGCGTGGTTTAGGTGTGCCGACCATGGCCTGCCATGACAAACAGTTTCATTGCACGGCTCCCCAGATGGACTTGTGACAACAATTCCTCTGGCATGTCAGGTTACAGATTAATGCAAATATAACCTAATTGCGTCCACAAGCGGCAGGGTTTAGTTTATATGGCTATGTAATCAGTGGCTGCATTGGGCTTATACACACTACAGGAATACTTATAATAATAATAATAATAATAATAATAATGATAATAATAATAATTATGATGATGATGATGATGATGATGATAATAAATAATAATCCATTTAAATATGTGCAATTGCTTAACCATAATATACTTATCGCTATCTCTCATCTATTCACAGATTTGGCAGGCTACAGCTGCACCCCAGAAGCAAATTGAGACTGAGTGCTTGCTTAAGGCATCTTCTAGAGGAGGGGGCATTCATACCGACATGGGGGTGTAAGCCCCAGGCCATCCAGGTTGTATGTTGTCTCTCTAAGGTTATTTTTAACCCCCACAGAAAAAGTGAAAAACCCTCCCGCAGGTCAACTTTGTTTTCTCGCTCCATTCCCCCGCCATGCCCTCCTTACTGAGCAGCCCTATTCACCTCACACCTCGTTAAAGGCTGTGGGGGTTTATGACCCCTTGTGCCAAACAAGCCCCGGTCACAGTAGTGACCGTTGGACGGCCTGAGCAGTGCATTCAGAGGCATCGGACCACATCACCCTCTCCGCATAGAGTAGGCTCAGCGGGGGTGGAAACACAACAGCGGGACAATGAAAATGTTGTCTGACTGCCTATCGCACGCATGCCATCTCACCAGCGTAGTTAGCCGATCTGCTCAGTGGGCTCATAGTACAGTATTTTATAGATCCTTTAATGTACTGTGTGTGTGTGTGTGTGTGTGTGTGTGTGTGTGTGTGTGTGTATCTAAGGCGGCATCCTTCCCGTTTGCAGATGCATTCACTAGACACTAAATGACTTTTCACACTTAACACCTTTACGTCGTCCAAATTACTCCCATGGCAACATTCTGTATTAACACATTTATGAAAATGTTCACTGTGATGTTGAGTATTTGTCAATCTGTCAAAAACAGCTTTTTTTTTACGAAAAGAGAAAGGGTTGTCCAATAAAAGTTATTTGATAGCGTGTGCAATGTGTTCCGGCCATGACGCGGCCTCCAGAGCTTATTGCGGTCACTCTAGTCAATGCATTCACTTCCACCTCATGTGATGCAGGGCGTGTTGGAAGCGTTTCAGAAGCGGCTCTCAGCTCTGCTTCGCTAAAGATAGGCTCCGTGTCTATTTTCCACGGAAGCCGCGGCCAACACACGCTGCTCAAATACAAAATACAATTGAAATCGTGTGCAAAATAAACATGCAAACATACTCTTGATCGATATTTCACATGACTACATTGGTGGTAGGGGGCCAGAAGTGAGAAGGATTTGACATCTGGGACAATCGATTCATTGTATACATTTTAAAACACACATATTATGACACCACAAATCCTTTTAATAAGGACAATTCCAGAAAGGAAGCGTGACACAACAGCCTATCAGAATGTTAATAATGTTGTCACGTGATCTACTTCGAAGTACTCTACTACTCTACTATTCTTGTTTTAAACAGGTTAAAGGCCCAACACAATTTAAATTTCATTAGGAAGCAGAGGGGTAGTAGACTATAAACCGTTCCATTACCCAATTGAAAGAAGAATACTCGAATACTTCCCGGTTGTGTTTTCGCAGGTTACTACTGTAGGTGTTGTTTAGTGAATGCCGAATTGATTAATGTGGAGACAAGAAAGTCAGTAGGATATTCTGCATATCCACTGAAGTCTGGAGAAAACATGCGTAAATAAGTGAATGGGAGCTATGGTGACTTAATCTGGAGCCGTTATAAATCCCTTCACAGTCACACAAATGGCCTCACTCAGAGTGAGTTGGATTTTAGCAACAATCATGGCTTTGTCTACAAAGACCAGATAGCATTTCTAAAAGGTAAGACAGTCTTCGATTAAGGGTACAGGCCTAGAGTCAGATGTAAATGTAAAACTGGGCAGGCAATGCACCATTGCCTTCCGATGTGATATTCATGTCTTGTATGATGAATGCGGGCAGTGACACACACGGAACTTAGATTTTCAGTTTGTAGTTTGTAGTCAGTATGAGGTTGTTGGTAACCATCAGACATATAGACATACATTTTCCGTTGGGAAAATGTGAAGGGGTTTGTAATTATCATTAGAAACAACAGAGTACAAAACCGTCTGGATAGACATTTCTATGGTTAGCACCGCAATCCATCCAACCTTGCTAAGAAAAACACAGCCAATTGCACACGCACATCCTTGCTGTTGTTTGAGGCTGTGAATTCAGCAGTCAAAGTTCACCTGTGTTGAACTCTGGATGAAGTGAAGATGCGATTTCTTAGCACCATAGGATATTGTTCGCCCATGTAATGGAAGTGATTGGATAGGTGAATATTGGCTGATGTTCATTTAGCATACGTGTGACAGTAGGCATATACCCTACTATATTATATTACTAAACAAAACTAAAAAAGCACATGTACCGTAGGAAAATAATGGTTTTGCTAGTGACGCGTTTCTAGCGACGCGTTTTTAGCAACGCATCTCGGTGTGATCGGGTCCTTATGCATTATGCAATGCCGCCCGCAACCCTGTGTTCTGCTTTCTGATGAAGGACTTAATAACTCTTTAGCCATTTTTCATTAGCCATAATTAAACCCTTTGTTTTAATTTTAAATAATCTGTTTGGTTTAGCCCACCTAATTAAATACAATATCTTCTTTTACTCACCTTCTCGGAGAGGCTCAGAGGTGAGTACAGTACAATGCAGTCAGTCAGAGAATGTGGAAATCAGGGTGAGAATAATAAGTAGGAAAGGGAGGGAAGTAAATAAAAAGAAAGAGAATCATATCCTCCAGCAGAGCAAGGTATGGATGTCCAGATGAGAGAAATAAAGCAGAGGTGAAAAGCTCCCCGCATACAAATATGTCCAAACTTGATGAGGGGAGTCTGAAAGAAATAAAACAAATAAGTAAAAATAGTGTCAACGTGCTGTTATATTACAAAACACAGAAAATGCATATGCACATGTAAATACACAAGGCTTATAAACTTGTGTATGAAACCTAAGATAGGGGAGGGATTTAGTGTGTGTATGATTCAAACAAACTTGTAATCGGCATCACTGTTACCGGACAAAAGTAAGAAATCAAGAGAGACATAGAAGGAATAGAATACGTCTCACGTGGCACAGTGTTGGCAACCTGGAAATGTGGATGCGGGCAATAAGGAGGACGAGTGTACAGGATTACGTCTGGAATATAAAAAGATACCTAGCATAAAAAGATACCTTTAATTCTCTCTTAAAGGTAGAGTCAGCTGTAGCAAGCTAATTGTAAGATAACACGCCTTATGTCAATTTCACCAAATATCTCCTCGCATTTCGCTATCTTACCGTTCTCCGTGTGTGCTGAACAAATAATCAGGTACTGCTCTGGCTCCGTAAATAGGAGCATAATCAGAGTGGCGAACAACTCTCACAAATCAATGCCGCTTGGCTTCGCAATGCATTTCAATGTGTGGGCGCTGTGGACGGATATTGTTTTAAGACGAGCCTCTCTCACTGACGAGGCCAGGAACCTGCTAATTGGAATCAGTGTGTGTGTGCGTGCATATGTGTGTGCGCGTGTGTGTGTGTGTGTGTGTGTGTGTGTGTTTTGTGTCTACAAACAGTATGTGCATTATATCACTGTTTCTGTGAACCTAAAAATTATGAAACCAGTATGGTCATGTGACTGTGGCTATCCTTCCGTGGCGCTCCGTGTCGGGAATGCCTGATTCAACCTCATTTCAATGCACTTTAAAAAGCACAGCTTCTTTGCTGTATCTCTCCATCAGCCAGTTGACCAAGGGGAAGGGGAAGACAGACACCAAGCTAACAAGATGAATTTAGAGAGGGAAGCAATTGAAGGGCGGACATATTGATAGACACTGAACACAATTGAATCAAATTAGTGGGAGGTGTATTTATTTAGTCCAATTAGTTGCAGAAGAAATGGCAGATAAACAGATAAAGTCAATAAACAATTATCATCCAAAGCTCCACTACACTCTCTACAGGTATGTTAAGGAACAAAACTGAATGGAGCATTTCAGTTTTGACATCAAATAATTCACAGGACCAGTAATAAAAGCATGTCATTACCATCAAAGCAGTTCATTACCATTCATTGCTGTTTCTTTATAATGAGATAGAAAACTTGGAAAAGCAAACTATTGCCACTTTTTACAACAGGAATGGCAAAGTATTTTTATATTTTTCTACCACTTACACTCTTTTTAAGAATTTCTCTGTGAGCAGCTATTTGTGCTATACTAGCTTGTGTGGTGTATGTAAACCTTGTTAAATGTATTAATTCTTACTACATGTTATTCTATGTACTGGTTGTACTATTTATTCACTTGTGTAATAATAGTAAAATTATATTCAACAAGCTTTACACAATTATAATACATAATGCAGCAGAGAGCTGCTTTGGATTATTTGACGCTTTATTCATCCATTCATTCAGCAGATACCTGGAACAACCTTGGATGGGTGACTATTGAGAATCTCCACTGAAACAAGTAATTACATTCTGCCAATTATAATGGGAAACCTTCTGGTTCCAAACTAACACCTATAGCCTTGGGCCTGCTGCCACGACCCACTGACAACTCCAACTGCTGGGCTCGGAAGCTCTTTCTTTTCCTTAATAGAGGTCATTGTGTTGTGTGTGTGATCAATGTACAGTGCGCACTTTGTACTTGGGTTATATTAGCTCCAATGATGTTGTATACATGGCACCACACTAATGCAAGGTACGGCTGTTAGATCCCCTGATGTGACTGTGTGGTAATGTTAATCGGATGCAAAAGGCTTTGCAATGAACATTTAGTCATTGTGGAGTAAATTCAGGTTGGTCTAATGAGGCTAAGAGATTTTGCACGTGGTTGAACCTCAGAATAATTTGAGATGGATAATACAATATTCTATTTAATCTGAAACCGAGTTTGTCATCATCAAGTTAAAACTAATTAGGCTACTGTTTGGTTAACTGTGTGACTAAGTGATCTAGTGGCTGCACGCTGAGATCTATCTTTTTTTTTGTTTTCATTAAACAGACATTATTTGGTGCAGGCCACTTTAAATTGCGTTGAATGTCCGAATCTGTGTCCCTACCTTATTCAATCAGCGCCAGTCAGAGCTTGTATGCAGGCTTCAATGCACGGCAGGGTGCTCGTTTGAAATCCCGGCCTAGAGCTCAAGTGGGCGTTAGATTGAACGGTGCTCCGTCGTCACAAGCAGAGGATGTGTGTATACACGACTTGCCCTGTGGGTTTAACCAGAGGACAAATGAGCAATCCTAAAGCTTGCACAAGAATAATAAAACAAGCTCGGAAAAGCAGCATTATAATTTTGACGGGCACTACAGCTCTTGATAAAGCAGCTTCACTTCCAAACAAGCCACTTGGATTAAGAAAACAGTGATACCATCCCGATCTCACAAGCTCCAGTTTGATTTCCCCACGAGTATCAATCTGCTGTAGAACCCCTCAATTCAAAGTGTGTATGATGGTATACATTTCAATTAAACCTCCTTACACATGATTGGACTATACTTTAATTTCAAACAGTAAACCAAACAATAACCAACATAGTATTTGTCAAAAGAGGCAAAATGTCTGTTGATGATACTTGTCGTAATACAAAAACTGGTGCATTTTTAAACATTAAACTTTTATTTAGCATATGGCGCTTTTCCACTGCTAGTACCAGCTCAAATCTACTCGCATCGCCTCTACTCGCTTTAGGGAACTTTTCCATTGCATTGTATCAGCTCTACTCGACTACTCGCCTCCGCACTGGTCTTTTTCCACTGCAGATAGTACCCACTCAGTTGTACCTGGTCACCATAGCGACGGCGCTGTTCGAACTACTCCTGCAGTAGATCGGTAGTTATTTTTTATTTTGTCCCTACCATGTTGGAATGTCCTTCTGTATCTTCGGTACCATGTCCAGCTCTCAGTAGATATCAATTATTATACAGTTTGTCTGTGTTGCGCAATGACAATTTAATCCAATCAGTAGTCTGCTTTGTTGTCTTGTCACATGTTGATATTGCCTCAGGTTGCAGAAGGTACTAGAAAAAAGACCTGGTACCAGGTACTATCCCAACTTTTGCCCAATGGAAAAGCAAAAAAGGTGAGTTGAATTGAGCTGTTACAAGCAGTGGAAAAGGGCCATTAGACAGTGTTGGATAAACACATCTCAAAGAGCGCCAAGAAGAATTAGGTGCTGGATTAGCTCCAAAATCTGAATGTTCAATTGGAATATGCATACAATACTTTCATGCAGTTGGGAGAATTAAAGTAGATCTTAGACGTAGAAGTTAGAGAAAATGCTGGAGAAAAAAAGATTGAGGATATTTGAACTCAACCTCCAAGCAAGTACATCCTTCCATTCAGTGCTCCCTCAGAAACTTCCCTCTCCCCACATTGGACACGCATTGTCAAGACTGAAATAGTGTTGTGCGGCACGGTTCGCACCACTTTGTTTGTTTTCCCATTTACAGAGCCAGGGCTGTATGATTCTTTTACAGCGCACACACAGGACAGACAGCTAGCGGACCATGAAAAGCTATTCATTGAATTTGACAAAAAGTGTATTGGATTAGAATCGCTTTCCCCACCTTAAAGCTTTCTTTGAAAAATGTTTGTAGGAGAGAAGGATACCAGTCCCAATGTTTTAGCAAGTGTAGCCACAGACAAACGGGCTGATGCCTTCTGAAATACCACAGAAGCTCAAAATGATGTGTGTTATATAAAAAACATACTTGTATTTACATACCTTTTATTTTGGTAACGATGTTACCAGCACTAAAAATGATTAGAACACATATTATTGTTTAAAATATTATATTGTTGGCAACACAACTATAACAGAGGAAAATCTTATTTTCTAAGTTAACTCCCTACTAAAGAATCCAGCAGGCTGGTTCATACGGCTTAGTGCTGTTGTAGTGCTGGTCCAGGCTGGTTCATACTGGTTAGTGCTGGTGTAGTTCTGGTCTAGCTGGTATACAGCACCAGCACACCAGCAACCAACATGGGATGCTGGTACACCAGCAAACAGCATGGGATGCCGGGGTACCAGCAAACCAGCATTCCATGCTGGTTGCAGCATGCAAAACATACGCTGGTGACCAGCAATGCTGGATTTGTTAGCAGGGCGAAGTTAAACTCGAACGCAACAAACGCTTTAAATTTAGTGGTTCCAGACTGATACTCGCTATAAAATAAAAATGGAGCTCACGAGATAAGAATGCTAATGTTTCCTACATGCGACAGGGAAAATAATTTAATTTAAAGGTATGGTCAGCCATTCTTACAAACTTCAAGCTCAAATCAAGAGTATCGCTCGGCAGTCCTCTGCGGGCGACGCATCACACGTCGAAATGCATTGTCAAGCAAAGCGTAGCGCTACGGCTTTGTTGATACGAGCAGTGTTCGCCACTTTATGTTCTTATATACAGAGCCAGGGCTGTATAGAAGTATCATGTTATTTTTTCAACACGCACAGAGAACAGTAAGATAGCGAAATGCGAGGAGATATTTGTTGAGTTTGACAAAAAGTGTATTAGCTTACATTTAGCTTGCAATAGCTGACTTCACCTTTATGACCTTGTTACTTATAGCGATGCTGCTGCCCATAAGCCGTAAGACCCTGTCATTTCTATCACACTATTATTTCAACTAAAATCAACTAAGCTCACCCAACCATGCAGAGCTGACTATTTAGTACTCAAACTAACAGAGATGACACATCATACCCAAAAATGGCTGTGTACTCAAGGGGATTGCAGATATTGCAGGATTTTATACATATCAGCTAGACGTTTTTGTTGTTGTTGTGTAGGACCTGATTGATGGCTGTTTGCTGCATTCATTTTTTTTGCCTCATGGCTTTCAATCTAAAAGCAGTCTGTGTGTGTTTGGGGGCGGGTGTATTTGTGTGTTTGCTTCCAGATATCTCTAAAAACTCAGTAACAACACCTATGATTGATGCCACGTGTAAAACTAAAACTGGCACTGCCTGTACACTGTAGTAAATTACAGTCAACATCAACCTGTCCTGCGATGACAGCAGGGTTGTATGTCATGAAGTAGGATTTACTGGGTATCTATCTTCCCGATTTATGTGACGTCACCCTGTATTTTCATTCTCAGCGTGGTGGATCACTTTTTACCGTGGGCACATCGCCATGGTAACTTACTGCAGGGCAGGTTATGTTCAAGGGCTCTAGGACCAATCAGCTGTCAGTACAGTTCCATTTATTCACTGACATACAGTACCTGGTTCCAGTTTCTCACAATGTTCTCCACCACAATTCTTTGAAAATGCCTTACTAGAGAAGTACACTGCGTACGACAAGGGATTTACCTTTTATTATGGATAAATAGATTGTGACCCAGAGGGAATTTTGTATCTTCCATCTTCTGGTTACCCATAAAATGCCAATTATATTTGCTATTATGTTTTGCATTATACAGTAGCATAACTGACATTACTATTAAATGGACCAAGTTATATAGGATAGCCTTTATGCTTTTACACTGAACACAATTATGAACAAAACACTTTTGTTTTTGCCTCCATTCATCATGAGCTGAACTCAAAGATCTAATACTTCCTCTATGTACACCAAAGGCCTATTTCTCTCAAATATTGTTCACAAGTCTGTCTAAATCTGTGTTAGTGAGCACTTCTCCTTTGCTGAGATAATCCATCCACCTCACAGGTGTGGCACATCAAGATGCAGATCAGACAGCATGAGTATTGCACAGGTGTGCCTTAGGATGGCCACAATGAAAGGCCACTCGAAAATGTGCAGTTCCATCACACAGCACAATGCCACAGATGTCGCAAGTTTTGAGGGAGCGTGCGATTTGCATGCTGACTGCAGGAATGTCCACCAGAGCTGTTGCCTGTGAATTGAATGTAAAATTCTGCCCTATTTTTATTTTTTAAAGATAAATTCCTACCTACAGCATCTTAAGGGGCAATGGCCAGACTTATATAAAATGTCTGGGGACTTCTACAGTATGTGATAATTTGGTATAAATGATAAAAATATGGGAGGAAGATTATACTTTATAGGTTGAGCTGAATCCGAATACAGTGTTTGGATAAGCACAATTAGTGCATCACCTATTGCATCTAACTGTAACTTTCCTGGAGGGGTGGATTGTGGTTCCTTCCCAAGGTTCCTTCCCTTTTTTCCCCATGGGGTTTTTAATGGAAGTTTCTTCTTGCCCGGGGGGAGGAGCAGGTTAAGGGGGTGTTGTTTGTTTCCATGTGAGATGTATGCTGTAAAGCCCTTTGAGACTGCAATGTGATTAACGGCTATATAAATAAACTTGACTTGACTTGACCCTTTACCCCATTTTTCTGGATTGTTATGCCATTTTCCACTTTTATATAAATACAGATACAAATATTTTTGCTGATACAACAAATACATATACACAAATACAAATAGTGGACTCTCTGCATATCCCTAAAAGTAAACAGAACTTTATATTTTTAACCACTCCAAATCCATATAAATGTTCAAAAGCACCACAACTTCACATTGGAGGAGAACATATTAAATGTAAGAACATTATTTGGTTATGTTATTATTGTTATATAATAGCATTTAGTAAATGTTTTTAATCCAAAGCAATTTAAAATATACATTTACATTAGACAATTATGTAAGAATAATTTTACAATTTCTATTGGAAGTATAAATATTACCTACTGTACCTGAATACTTTAAATACTTAAATATTGTAATCAGTGGGATTGCTTCATACTTGGGTAACCCATGCTATTCTATTTTGTTTGGTATACCCCCTTCATGAAGGCCTAACGTCGAAACGTCAGTAATAAATTATCAAGGAGAGCTGAGTGTGCAGCAGCCATACAACCCAAACTTACAAATACTGTACTCTAGTCAACCAGCAACCTCTGCATAAAAATAGCTATTTGTGTGACTTTGCAAAACAATGCATTTTTTCCATATCATATTGTCAGCATCTTGTACAACATGATGTAAGGCTACCATTAACATTGTAGTTACTTTAAAGTTCCTTCTTGAATCTTGAAAGGACTAGCTGACACAAAAGGTAATGTAGTTGTTCCTTATAGTATAATCTCACGTTGATGCCCTAAGGCTTTGCTTGTTCTCTAAATGTGTATTATTCCAGTGTGTGATATGTTGTGCATGTTATGTTTCCGGTTAAAGGTACCTTTGCTATTTACATTTGCGAGCTGTTGCAAGTGTTCAGCACAAAATGAATTATTTCACTGCAATGTTGTTGTTTTTTTTGCTACTGTAACTGTTAGAAAGGTACAGTACATTCTAATGTATACTGCTGTACAGTAAATCACATTTACACTAAATGCATTTGTTAGTCATGTCTTAGTTTTGCTGGAGCATGATATGGTATTGATATTTTCTAAGTAAAAATATATAAACTATTCAACTGCGCGTTATAAATACACTGAAAAAACTTTGGTTGTTTAATGTGAACTATACTATAGGATAGATTGTTTGTAATAATCCATTTTTATCTCGAATGACACATTGTGCAGATGTGCATTACTTTAGTTTGGATTACTTATAACAGGCTTTCTTCTGGGACTATACATTTTTGAAAGATAAGTAACGTCCATAAGGTGTCAGAGAAACATACACCACATAAGCTTTCATATTCAAACGTACACACCTTAATGACAACGTGGGGTTCATCTTCAGACAAATACAAATAAACGCAAATGGGCACACGCAGACAGATCACATAATAAAAATGCATGCATGTATGCACATGTTAATTTTCAAGTCAAAACCTGCACAGCACACACACGCACGATGCACGCACACGCACACACACTTAGAGGGACAACATAGTACTTGTTTTCACCCCTTGCCTTTCATGTTTAAAGCCTACAGTGTACGTGACACCTTCCTGTCCACAGGAGCATAATCTTTGTGACGGGGTGGAGGTGTGGAAGAAGAGGGCAGGCTGGCACAACGAAAGGGACCACGTGGGCAGATCATCCCTTCATAACATTATGAGGACCTCTACTAAATACATTGGTTGGGGGGGTTGGTGTCTTGAAATTGTTTATGTCCTATACTTGTATTAAAATGGATTTGGTAAATGGTCATGTTGTATAACTGGGTGCGAAGCAACGCCTTAGAGACATTATTCAGGTCTTACGGTATAAGCCTTAAAACGATTTATTCTAAAAAATGAAGTCGCTTGTCACCTGTGTCTGTGTGTGATTAAAATAACAAATGTTAAGTGACACTGAAAGGCTGTACTGTAGAGTGAACTGTAATCAAGGTCACAGTGAACACAGTCAGTCATGCAGGTAAAGTTAAAACATGTTGCTTTCCAGTTCAAGTCACTCTGATTAAGTGCAAATGGAAAGGCTTTTCAGAATAGGGAGTAGGCTGAATCATGACTGTATTATCTTTATCAATTTAGCCACTAAACTCAATCCCTCACTGCAGCACTAAAAATTGAGGTGCCATTCTCCACTAGTCACACCTCCCTTTTATTATTCCACGATTGTCATGTGACATCGATGGTTATGATTGGTTGAAACCCATTGCATTGCTGGACACAGATATGATAACAAATAAATCAACATTAATGTGAATTATTAAACAATCCCTAATTTCCCTAATGTAAACTTTTGCATTATATGTGAATGGTGTGATTTACATTTAAAACAACACTTATTTAAAATTTACATATGAATGGATATGTTTGAGAAATAATAATTTAGAATAAAGAAATAAACTTGCATGCGTTGCATTGTTTGAATTTCTGTTAGCCTCTGTAAATATCTGGACACACCAACAGCATTAAGCAATATATGCAGAGCCAGCACTGGGAAGAGAGGACAGCCGACAGGCTCTCTACCTCTCTCTCTCTACCTCTATCTCTCCTCTCTCTCTCTCTCTCTCTCTCTCCTCTCCCTCTCTCCCTCTCTCTCTTTCTCTCTCTCCCCCTCTCTCTCTCTCTCCCTCTCTCCCTCTCTCTCTCTCTCTCTCACAAGATGAGTCATTCACTATACAGTATGATTCATTATACCGT
>JAOEGT010048275.1:0-20398 GCA_025447795.1 Speoplatyrhinus poulsoni
GGGGAAACGGGGGAGGGGAGAGAGAAGGGGGGGAGGGGAGGATAATAAGGGAGAAGAGGAGGGGGGAGTAAATAAGAGTTGTGACTCAGGAGAAAAAAAAAAAAAAAAAAAAAGACCCATTTCTGGATTATAGTTTGGCGTTGTTGCTCATCTTGAGGAAGCCACAACACCAGTGCACCACCCCTACAAACACCCTGCCAGGGTGCCAACCGCCAGGCGTGACCGTC
Source organism: Speoplatyrhinus poulsoni (assembly GCA_025447795.1). Taxonomy (NCBI): domain Eukaryota; kingdom Metazoa; phylum Chordata; class Actinopteri; order Percopsiformes; family Amblyopsidae; genus Speoplatyrhinus; species Speoplatyrhinus poulsoni. The sequence goes on from JAOEGT010048275.1 coordinate 228, forward strand.
AGGAATGCATGCGTGTCACGTGTGTTGTAGACTATAGCACCAAAAGCCCATGTAATCACATTGGGCTTATGCTATTGTATTACTGTAGCTACATCTCAAATACCTGAGAGTCTGCCCGGCTAATCTGCAACACAAAAGAGGCACACTAAGATGTTGTAACCCTAGTGGGCGATTGTCACATAACAGCAGGCATTATATGACAGCAATAAACATGGCTTTATCATCAGGGGTTTTTCCCTGAACCGCCGCGACCTATTAATCGTGAGCTGCAGCCGTCGTTGCATCACGTTTCATGCTGAAGTGTGCGTGTGACTTCGGAAACGGGATGTTCACGTGGTTTATCTGTAGCGGAAGTGTGGCCGCTGAAAAATTACTTTGGTTGCCAGCCAAAATAAGAAAAAAGGGGTGACATAGACGTTTGGACCACAGCAAATAAAAAGGTGTTCGGGTATTGGAAGTGATTGGAAGCTAATACACGTTTTGTCAAATTCACCAAATATTTCCTTGTAGTATGATAGTTTACTGTCCTCTGTGCGTGCTGAAAATAGAAAAGATCAGATACTCCTACACAGCCCTGGCTTCCCAAACAGGAGCACAAAGAAAGTGGTGATGGTCACAATATCCTTGCCTTCGCAATCCATTTCCAATGTGTGGGGCAGATGCTTCTGTGGTAGCACCCATGGAGATTGCTAGTGGTGTTTCACTAATACAGGGGTTCTCAAACATTTCAGCTCGCGACCCTTAAAAATAACAGTAGAGTCTCGCGACCCCCGCTATCCCCAGTGGTAGGAGCATAGTCATAATATTATTTCCTAGTATTACTTACATGTATTCTGCTGCTAGCATATATTAAAATATGCTAGTAGCAGAATAAATAAGTAATGTATAAACTCTGCTAATGCGAACACTTTCTTTCTAAATCACTTTCAAATGTCATTTAATTTCTGAAAATCCATCTTGTGTGCCCCTTCGCTGTGTCTCGGGACCGTTTCTCCGCTATGCTTCGTACACTGCCTGCCTAATCTGCCCCGCCTACCAGTAGACTGTGTAGCAATAGATAACCTAGCTATGTGTTAGCTAACTGTGCTAATAGCATGCGCTACTCACGTGGCAAACTGCTGAGCAGGTCGTACTTGTCGGCCTGGGACTGCTCTTCCGCCTGAGCCGGGCCCCCTGGCGCGGGGCTGGAGTCCATCGGCACGGGCTCCGGGGGTCCCGACACCACCGCCACTGACATGGCGGGCGGCTCCGTGTGAGCAGGGCCCGCGACACCTGCCAGCCCGTTGGGGAGTCCCGGAGAGTGAACGAAGCGCCCCCGCGGCACCCCGATGGGGTTGGGCAGCAGGGGCATCGAGATGTGGCCAGCAGGCACGAAGGCTCCGCCCATGGGAGCGCTGAAGTGGGCGGCGTCGGCCTGCGTGGGAAAGCTGGGGAACGGTGACGTGTCGCTGGGCATCCTGGTGTCTGGGGAGAGGGCGTGGCCAAAGATGTTAGAGCAGCGTAATGCATCTCTATGGGAGCAGAGATGGAGCAGCCTAATGCATCTCTATGGGAGCAGAGATAGAGCAGCCTAATGCATCTCTATGGGAGCAGAGATAGAGCAGCCTAATGCATCTCTATGGGGGCAGGGATAGAGCAGCCTAATACATCTCTATGGGGGCAGGGATAGAGCAGCCTAATGCATCTCTATGGGGGCAGGGATAGCAGCGTAACGCATCACTATCGATGCACAAGTGGGACCAAAGATATCAATACTAACAAAGATAGGACATAATGTATCTCAATATGAGCAGTTCTGGTCTCATAAGTGGGTGTGTCACTTTACAACACTAAAGCCACATTTTGCATTACAGCAACTTGCATTGAGCGCTAAAAATGTGTTGTGTAGTCTGTATAAAGAAGGTCTTGTATACACCTCTACAGGATCAGACTCCCCTCTAACCTCCATATCCATAACACGGAAGTAGTCTACGTTGAAACCTTTCGCTCCGCTCCAATTCCCATGGCGACATAAGCGTCCCCAGAACCCAGAAGAAGTAGCACAACCATCTAAACCAATCGCTGGTGTTGTTTTCTATTAAAACTCCCAAGTGCGCCCCGCCCCCCTCATTATAAACATACTCATTACAAACATTCTGCAACTTAGATTACACAAAATGTACTTGGTTGTAGTGTTATTCTGAGTGTTGTTGTGTTTATAGAATTGATATATGTGGAATACTTACTGATAGAGAGACCTAAGAGATTCGGCATCTAGAAACATGGAAACAGAACAGTTTTTATTCTGTTCACAAAAATTAAAACATGTTTGAAAATAGCTTGTGTCTAATACATTAATTTACTCACCTCATCATCCTCCTCTTCAGCAAAATCTGAATGGGGGGGGGGAAATGGAAAAGAGGGAGACCCCAGGTGTGACATAATATCTGGAATGTAAACAATCATCTCCGACCTACTCCTAGCCAAAGAGCCAATAACGTTAGGGCATGTTCAACATCAACTGCATTTTAAGGTTTAGGGTTTAACCCTGTGCACTTGCGTTTAGCGCAACCACACTATTGTATAATTGAGCAGTTATAAAACAGATGATTGGCTCTTTGGGAGATATGAGTGGTGGTAGTGGGTATGTGCATACAACTGACATCTCCTATAGATGTCTATTCAGACTTCTTCCATAGTAATCTGCATCTTCCAGTCTGGCTTAGCTCATATAGCGCAGGGGCCCGTAACCACCAAATGCATAATCTAATTTTCAGAGTGCTTCTCTCGAGCGCTTATTGTTGCTGGGTTACCGAAAAAAAAAAAAAAAAAAAAAATCTTGCTCAAGGATGCTTACAGGTAGGTCAACACTGCAGGGTTTGAACCCACGACCTTTGGACTGGGAGCCAAACACTCAGACCACTTGACCATCCTATCCCCATGTATTCATTTGTATGCGTGAGCGGTTAGACCGCTGACTGCGAACATAAGCATATCACTGACCTCCGTTTCCGGGCTGGTCGCACACCTCGTAGATCTTGTACGGCTGAACAGGAGTCTCCTTGGTGCCGTCGTACTTTAGCTTAAACTCGCGGCTCTTGTTGAGGGCGCAGCGCAAATTGGCTTTCCACTTGGCCGGGTCGGGTTCGTCCACTCCCTCCTGATACTTGCCTGTCTCCAGAGCCCAGGCCTGGGAACGGCACAAGAGAGAAACCAGTTGGAGTCGATCCGTAAATCAGTGGCTGCTATTGGCCGAGGTGCTAATCACTGCTAGGACATTCATAGTGGTGTACAAATGAAACCAGTTGGAGTCGATCTGTAAATCAGTGGCTGCCGAGGTGCTAATAATAATAATAATAATAAGCGAAGACATTAATAATGGTGTACAAATGAACATGCAAGAGTTATCTCTATTCATGCAACACTGAGATTCTAGGCCAACACACACACACACACACACCCTTCTCTCTACAGCAGTATGGAATTAACTGAAAAGTGTTGCTTTATTAATGCCACTGTAGAAGCAATGTTAAACCCTCATTTTGTATAATGAGATTTTGGGTTATTATATAAGAAATACTAACACCTACGGACTCTAAAGGGGTCAATATGACCTGGGGACTAATGTATAACTCAAACATTTGAATAAAAATGTAAAATGTGGTACAATATTACAGCTATACGTGTAGAATACAACTAATCTTTGGTTTAAACGCATGAAGTATAACGCTGGAAGGGATCTTCGTTAATAGATGTACGTCATTGAGCCAGTCTTCTACAGGCCCTCGGTGACAACTTAGACGGTTGTAAAACCACGCGCCATGCACACCGCAGAATACGTAGATGTTTATTTCAGAATTAACAAGTAAAATGAAGAACTATTTAACCAGAAAAAAAGGAAATAGATCTGTGCTTGTAAAAACATGAATTGGCGTACAGGACGACGTTGAACACATCTTTAGCTTCTTCAGGAAATCAAAGAATGGGAAGAAGTCCAAAAACAATGATATGAAACTAGGCCTCTCTGAGGTTCTTGAATACTGTTATACTATCCGAAGCTCAGGAGGAGGAAGTGTTGTGCGTTATTTCTGGGGACATTTGCTAGAAAAAAGTTTTATATTGAAGAAAGTATTGGTATATTATTATTTATTTCATCTTAACATTTTTTTTGTGGGGGTAGACAGTGGCTTGCAATAAGGGCCGTGTATTGGCAAGAATCTGGTAAAAGATATGTATCAAGAAACAGGAGCCATGATTCGATATATTGTAACACTTTAAGCAAAAATAAATTGCGTTTTCTAATTTGTGGAAAATGGTCATAGCAATGCCAATGTGTGGCGCCGCTGAAAATAACAACCGAAACACTTATGTAAACTTGCTCAGACTGCAGATGGAAACTGAAAACGTAATATCGCGATTCTCGGGTGTATCAATATTTTCTTACACTCCTATTATTAATATTCAGTCTACTACTGCCTTAAATTCTTAATAACTACTCCTGTGTCAGACTTCCTCGGGAATCGGGCTGTTGTGCAACCAGGGGAAGTCCCTCCCCGCGCCTCAGACAGTAAACATGGTGTTCCCCATCCCCCCCATACCTTAAATATGGTGTGTGTCCCCACCCCCATACCTTAAAGATGGTGTGTGTCCCCCTCTCCGGACCTTAAAGATGGTGTGTCTCTCTCCCCCACCCCCCAGAGACCTTAATGATGGTGTTCCTACCCCCCCACCTCCTTCCAGACCTTAAAGATGGTGTTCTCCTCCTCCGACATGGGCAGGTGGCGTGTGGCGTGCCTCCAGGGGATCTGGAACAGCCGGCCGTCGCCGCTGAGCCACTGCAGGCCCGGGTAGTGGCCGCTGTTCACCTGGGCCAGCAGCCACGGCTTCAGTCGGATCCTCCGGGGCTGGATGCTCATAGTGGGGCGGGGGGGTGGAGCAGATCTGATGCACACGCACAGGGACCGCATTTAAGGTTTAGAAAACTGGTTACAATTCAAAATTCTTTGTCATACTAAAACACAGATTTATTCAATCATTAGACATTTGGGAAATTCATTGTGTTCCTTAGAGCACTCGTCAGACAGACCCATTCACATAATGTTTGTTTTTATTTAATTGTTTAACCAGGTCAATTAAACTGTTACTATTCGCAACCATGGCCAGGCAAGAGCAGGTGCGTTCAGAATTGGCAAACATAGCGAACGTTTGCGAACAAAATCAGTTTTCAGTTTGCTTTGAATTTGCCGCAAACATTCGCGACATAATCAGCTGTTTGAGAAGGTAGTTCTTGGCGAACACACGTTGACGCTGGACGAAGCGTGGCAGTTTAAAATCTGATAATTTTTTAATTTTTACACAAAACTTTCAAAATTCAAGTTCAAAGCAAACATGTTCACCAATTCTGAATGCTATGGTTTGATGAAGGGGGGGGGGGGTAGAATGTAGCATTGTGAGACCACCCTGATCTCACGAGTTTCAAGTAAATTTCGCAGTGAGCATCAGTTTGGAACTCCTCATTGCAAAAGTTTGTCGTTCGCATTTAGAAAACTTTCAGGCCAATCAGTGGCTAGTTGAAGTTTGAAATGCACCTGCTAAATTACTTGGTTGTGCAAACGGCAGGCCTATACGTTTAGTAGAGTATTACGGTATGTCTATATTAAGGAGTGTTAGGATTGGTTGACTGTGATTTAAAGGGTTGACAGTGACTCAAAGTGAAAAGGTTCTGATATAGCAAGTTTCAATTTCATTTCGCCAAATTCAAGAAAGCAATCAGACCAATCACCAGCTAGCTGAAGTTTTTCCCCAGATGATGACAACAGCAGCGAATGTCAAACATTTTAGTTTCCAACACACTGTAGCTGATTTTAAAACACTGATTTGGTGGGTAGGTATATGGAACGGTGGCCAGCAGGTAGGTAGCAGGGAAGTTAATCTTTACTCTCTGACACCACATAGGACGCTATGGCGATGACCGCTAGGGCCCATGGGTTTTAGCCTGCCTTATAGAGCGGCCGCTCTCTGCGTTGGAGATCGGGGATCCCCGAGGGGAACAGACGATCTCCGTCACATATTGTCCAATCATATGCAAGGAGGTTTTGACTGAAATGTTGTTAGCACTGCCTTGTGAATTAAGGAGTTCCAGAAAATTAAATTGGAGCGTGCAAGCTCACGATGCATCTCGTTAGGCGAAAAAGTTAGTAATGAAAAATAGACAAAGACAAAACACATTACACGCTCACAAACGCACAAAAGGCCGATCAACATCGGTGAATCCAACCTATCAAATAGGTAAAAAGTCATGTCACATTTACAAATGTTTCTTTAAAAAATAAGAAACACATTTACTATAAATGGCAAGATAATATAAAACATATTGGCTATGTAAATGTAGTCTTAAAAATAAAAATGTGTTTTTGGAGCGCTACGTAATGTTTTCTTTGGACTAAAATGGGTCTTCCAGGGTTAAAATACGTCTCTGGTGGATTAAACTGTTCACTGCTACTCGTCACCAGCAGGTAAAATAGTAGTATTAGATGGACAGGTATCGAAACATGTCACAGGCTTAGCCCTTTATTTTATATAGACGTGAATGATCCTGAATGCATCAAATGTCACATTAAGATCACTTATGTTTTACCTAATTCACACATGCGAAGAAGGTGAAAACATTGTTCGTTTTGACAGTTTTTGTAATCTACTGCTAGGCTACCCTATAACCTGCCCTGAATTCTACACATTTGATGTTGTAGGCTGTTAAATTTGTGCTAATGAGGATGCTAAATCTATCAATTAAAAGACTAGTAAGGACGTATACAACGTGAAAAACGTAATTTGCCTTAACATATTGCTGGTGTGCAGGTGCTAAACAAACGTAGGCATACACTGTGTACAGGCCTGGTGTCGTTCTATAGAATATTTTGGAACATTTGAGCCAGTCTGTCATGGGATCATAGCCCACATAACGTTGCGAAACACTTTTGCAAAACACAAAGTGTCTGACGTATTAGCTGTAGTCTATCATGATTCATGTCTAGTAGCCTAAGTTGGTGAAAAACAGTCAATTGCGACGCAAACGCAACAAGTTAGTACAATGCAATTCACGTAGCCCACTTACTTTCACATAGGAAAGTAAGTAGGCTACACCACGTCTGCAAACGTTTTGAATTAACAATTCCACCACTTGCCTGTTAACGAATAAACCTGAGCGACGATTGTACGCAGCTGTTCACGCCAGACTCCGGTGAAGTTCGAAGACGGATAGCCTGTCTGTCTGCTGGTGTGCGTCTTATAGCCGTCACTCAAACAAAGTTATTAATGCGCCGCTTCGCACAAAGCCCATGATATCTTCCCCCAGCAAGTAACGAGTTACACAGGAGGATATAGACAGTGGGCCTACTGTCTCTTGGTGCTTGCAGCACAAGTATCACAGGTACCACCCTTCCGGGTGTTGGCACATTGGACGGAAAGGAAACACGCTCTCCAACTTTGTTTCATTTTCTGTAACAACGTTGTGTGCAGCAATGCGGCGCACCTTGTGTGGATGTTTTTATTGACGCGTCCCACTAACTTGTGAACTGATGTTTTAATTAAAAAGCCTTGCAAATATTTTGATTTGTTGTGTGCCCTTGTGGGTTATGCATTATGCGAGTGTTAGAATGCATAGCCCATGTTCTGTTATATAAAAAAGAACTGTGATAAATTCCCCTGAAACAAAGAAGCCTCCTTTGATTTGAATGTTCACGTGATACATTATGGTTAACCTGCTAAAATAGCTATTCTATTTCCCCCTACTTATCAGTGTTAACTTGGTAGGCCCTACTTTTCTTGCTTTGACCTGTTTCTCCAAATTAATATTACAGACCCAATCTGCCAATTCGCTAATGAGCAGCAGAGGGCGCCAGAGGATAATAGTTGTGGTGGAGGGAGGCTATGCATAGAGAAGAACACGATTTATTTACATAATATATTGACATATTATGTCAATATATTATGTTTATAATATAAAACTCTCCACTTTTATTATATTTTGAAACAGCCTATTTATTACAAGTTAAGCATTTTAATTATCATTAAACAATCTATTACTCTCATGCCTGACTCTCCTCCGCTGTCTCCCCTGCTCCATGTGTGTTTGGCTCACCTGTCCCCGATCTGTAATCATGCCTCCATATTTTAAATACCAGGTTTTCTGTCTGCTCTGTGCTGGGTCATTTGTATATAGTCCTTTGTCTGTTTGTGACTTGTGTTCTGCAAACCCGGTCATCATTCAAACCATCATACCAACAATGTCCTGCACTTGGGTCCTCATTACCACCTCCGGACATGACAATTAAACTATTATTAGCACTAACGGTAACCATTTCTGTTTTCAATATCTGGAATCATTCTTTTGAGAGTTGCTTTCCAATGAGGAGCACTGCTGGTTAACCCTTTCTGACACAGGTGATAATTGTCTTATGTGGGCCCACTAAGATTATAATTTCTGACTATGGCCCCTGGAAGTAAATAACAAAACAATATTCTGCATTGTACCACATGAATCAAATGTCACTACATTATGGCAGAACGTAACATGTAGGCCCCTATGGGGCTGTAGCGGTACATAAATAGCCGTACATGTAACGTGCGTGTAACAATGTATAGCTGGTATCTGTTTTGTTATTTGCGTTTTATTTCCAAGGCGTCTGGAACGGAGGGCAGCACATCACTGGAACCTGAGAACAAGCAGACAGAAGGCTTAACGGTTTAGTCAGCAATTGTAAGATATTACACTTTTTGTCCAATTCACAAAATATCTCCTCGTGGTCTAGTTTGGGTCTTGAATTTAGTCTGAAAACCCCGTTCGCGTTAGCGTTCGCACGGTCCAATTGGTGTGGTTTAGTGAGACGTACGTTAACGTCAAGCGTGTATCTTTCTATAAGGTGGTATTAGATGAGGTGATCAAAACGGCGCTGTCCAAAAGTTTTAAAATTAACCAGCCAGACCATTTTATTGTTATTTAATGTGACCACGAATAAAATGGCTCTGGATGTATATTTATGGCAGTAGTTGTTGAGCCACAAAACTACAAATGGTTAAAGTCAGTTGTATAGTGTTCCATAATCTGACATGCCAGATTAATTGTTGTCACACGTCTGTCTGTGAAGCCGTACATTGAAACTGTTTGTAAGGGCAGGTACTTTGAAAAAAATACTTTGCAGTTGATTAAATTAATCGATTTTGCTGTCGGCACACCCAAACCACGCCCATATAGTTATCAACCTGACGCTGACTGGAAAGTTCTGTTGCTACACGGACACATTCAATCTCGCGAGATCAGGATGGTCTCGCGAGGGTAAGTGTCCCCCACCTACAACAGTCATAAATGTGGTAGGAGGGGCCATGAGAGCTGCAGGGTGAGGTGTAGAGAGGCGTGCAAACCAATCAATAGTCGGTGTATATGTGATAGGAAGGAGCTCTTTGAGTTTCAAACTTGAACTACATTTTTGAAATGCAGTTTACAAACACGGGTGATTCTAGTAGGTTTTCTCTGTTCACACCAAGCTCCAGAAATAATTATATAAACACTATCATTTTACTCATAAAAGAGATTTATTTACATATTTACAGCAGAAACATGTATTTTCTTTTGTTAGATTGCAAACTGTAAAGAAATGTCTACATTATATATTTTGTTGTAATCTGGAATATGGCATGTTTTTGGTAATAGTCTCGTTTTAGAGAAATTCATAAGCAGAGCCTTTATCCTTGTCTGTGTAACTATGTCCAATGTTTGTCACATAAAGGAATTATTTAACTGTCATCTAGGAATACCACTATAGTGCTGTCTTAATATGTAATGTCAGGACAAGCACTGAGATACAGGTGGCAGTGGGTAGAGCAGGGCGACAGGTGGTCCAGAAGTCGCTGGTTCGAACCTGAGCCAAGACACTTAACCCTATACTGCCCCTGGTGGTCAGGTGGTGCATTGCATGGCTGACGCCACAATCTGTGTGTGAATGTGAGGTTATACTGTACAACGCTTTGAGAAATTTGGAAAAGCTCTATATAAATTCAGTCTGTTTACCATATCTGTGTGAACAGTACACTGACATTTAAGAAATACATTTGATAAAATGAACAAATGAAGTCTGTAGTGTACATGTTAGCTATGCCACAATGTTTTCTCCTGTTTTAGTGAATCATTTGTGAGATTCCTCAGATGTTTGTTTTGAACGGGTGTGTCCTGGACTGGCATTCGACCTAGACAAGCATGCAAGCAAGGCGGCTGAACACCACGGTCATAAGATTGGCTGTCGCTAGTGTCTCTTGAGGCGTCGGGGACTTTTTAACATGTATAGTCAGCAACTATAAGATAATACTCTTTTTGGGGTAAAATTCTGCTAATATCTCCTCACGGTACACTAGCTTGCACGTTCTGTGTGAATGCTGAAAAATGTATCCGGTTTTTCTACACAGCGCTGTAAATTGTACACAAAGTGGTGCAGACCGCACAACAAAACATCATCCCAGCCTTGGCAATGCGTTTCCAATGTGTACAGAAGGGCAGAGCGTCTGAGGGAGCACCCTATTGGCATTGAAGGGAGGGGCGTGTGTGTGTGTCACAGTCACGGTGTGAAAGACGGTGTTTGACTCGGTCCTCGGGGTCCTTCCTGCTGAGAGCATCGGGGAAGAGCCGAGTCTCTACTTCCTCCACTTTTCTGCCTTCTCTGATCAGATTTCCCCGGTGTGTCATTACGCCAGTTTCTCTGATTCTCCGGTTGCTCTGATTTCTCCAGCATGCCGTCCAGAGATCTGCGCTCCTCGGCACTGCAGCGCGGCAGGTTGGCCTCTGGCCCCGGGCGGGGGTGCAGGGAGGCCCAGGGGGGCAGGGGGGGCCAGGGACAGCTTCCTGGTGTAGACCCCCTGCCTGCCGTAGAGGCTTCCGGAGCGAGAGGGCTCTCGTTAGGCGACAAACGCTTCGTTGCTGAAGGAGAGCTCCTCCCCGACGTGCGCGGCTTGACCAGAGTTTACCTGTCAATCACGGCAGGAGAGAACAGACATATTTAGGGGGGATTGCGGGGGAAGCGGACTGGAGGAGGGGTGGGCGGGGGTTCTGACTGGCAGCTTGTTGCCATGCCGACCCATGTCTCGCACTACACAGAGAACACTACCGTGGCAACGCCCCGAGGAGTGTCCCCTGGCCTTTCATCATCACCCAGACACGGTAGCAACGCGTTGTCATGGCGACCGTAAACACTTCCGTTTATATACACACGCGCACACACAGTCTTTCAACACCTTTAGGTCTTCGTGAGCAGGTTGGGGTGGGGTGGGGGGGTCAAGAATAGACGAGGAAAAAGCACGTGCGCACACACGCGTCTCCAACTCTGAGTTGAGGCATAGTGACGGTTGGTTCCCCACCTTTGTTTTTTTGGCCAGCATGCCGTTTCAGCGTAACGTTAACATATTACACAACACGGAGAACGCAGTGACCTTTTTCTCAACATCTCATTTGAACAACAGTCAAATGCATCTCTTTCAGGTCAGCTGCAGAACAATGCATGGCTTGTTGTGGCCATATAACTATATAATTATTGGTTGTAGCATCCCTGTTACATTATTCACCTGATATTATCAGTTACCGGTACTGGCTGGTTTGATGAATGTTATTAACCCATTCATGTTTGTGTGAAGGTCTGTCTTTACATACATTTGCCTGTTTTGGGGAAATAGATTTATTGATTGAACTTTATTGTCCCCAATGGGAAATTTGTAAGTTTGTCCGAATAACATTAACATCAAAAAACCTTGACTGTAGACTATTGCATGTATTTGTAAAAGATGAATACAACACACGGTACAAAGTGATAATGCACAAGCCCTCTTCATAGATATTGGCAAGGCCTTAATTGATGCAGAGACACATTTTTGTTATATCTTTATTTTGTATTTTAACCTTTATTTTCCCAAGCTGGTCAGTTAATAAGAGCACATTGTTATTTACAATGACTACCTGGAAATCACTTAGGACTCCTGAATCTTTTACCAGAGAGGAGGAGCTGGTAGCCTTGTGAGACCTTTCCGGTCTTACGAGCTTCAGTTTAACTTTGCTGCAATATCAGTCTGGACGGCTTGAAATCACTGCTCCTCAGTGCCAATCAGTAACGTACGGGCAGCTATAGAGTGCTGAAATCACTTCTGCATTATGGGACCTTTAGTTTGGAAAAAATATGTATGGTAGTCAACGGCAAGAGTAAAATTATCTTTAGATCCCCACGAAGTACATACACGTGTGTCTATATAAAATATAATTGTTCAAGTCAAGAACGTTGCAGTTTGAGAAATTATAAAGTAATCTTTAGTTTTGTGTGTAGCCGCTCAGTGAATTACAGCTTTTGTCTCTCACAACACACGTCACCAAAATGCTTTCTTCGGCTTGAGGATTGTGGTGTAAAAACGCGATGACACTTACACTTACACGGGGTTTGTAGTCTTACTAATTACATATTTTTACAGTCTGATACTTTCAAATTCACGACAAACTGAGACCTTCTTGACTCGAAGAATTTTCTTTGAAATAGTCAAACATCATGTGTGTGCTTTGTGTCGCAAACGGGATCGAAAAATAATGTTATTCTCGCTGTTACCATATTTTTTTCAAACTAAGGTCTCATAATGCAGAAGTGACTTCAGCTCTCTATGGGCAAAGTTTAGGTGTGACGTTAACTGACGGTGATAGGCACTCACCCTTCATCCAACCACCTGCCAAGGATTTTGTGAAAGTGCTTGGCCTTTTCTAAACCATTTAAATTAATCTCTTCCCAGATTGTTCTGTGTTAAAGAGTAATTGCACCTTAAACTGTGTTTAGATTTTTTTTATTATTTTGCTGTAAACTGTGACGATACACATCAATGCTGGTGTTAATATTTACTAAATAGATTTCTGATTGATGTAATTATTGAAAATGGCGTATCCGTAGAAAATGTCAGATTGTCCTTGTTGGTACTTTTGGTTTGCTGGTGCATCATCAAAATGAAATGCTTTAATGGGGTTCCCCTCTCAGCCCTCCCTCACTCGGCTCCTTAACTACATTTTAGCATTTTTATCAAGTAATTTTTCGTCTTTCTGTGACAGCATCACTCACCGCGTTTGTGTGCTTTCCCTGCGGGACCACCCCGGGGGGGCAATCCCGGTCCTGCCGACGTCTTCGCTGCGCAGCGGCCCTGACTGTGAGGAAGAGCGCAGCCACCGAGCAGCAGGACGGCGGCGATCCCTCCGGCCATCTTTGTGTCTATGTCGCCAAACAGCTGTTCCTCCTTGAACGGCCCCCTGGGAACTATGACAAGCCAAGAGTCAGAGGTCAGAGGTGTCTGTGTTTGTTCGTTTCGGCCAATAGGCGGCCATTTTGTTCTATATCTGAGGTGTGATCAGAATTTGTGAACATATTCCAAAAAATTGCATTGAGTTTGCCGCAAACATTTGTGATCTTAAGCTAACGGTCTGAGGGGGTCATTTTTGGCGAACATACTTTGGAGCTAGACGAAGCGTCACAGTTTTTGTAATGATTACACAAATCGTTCAATTGTCATGTTCAAGGCAAACACTTTTGCCACAAACGATCGCCTCAGGTCACCATTTCTGAATGCACATCAGTATCTCACCTCAGCTGTTACCCCATGTAAGCTAAAGATCTGTTATAGATCCTCATGGGCAAAGTCAGGTAGTGAAGTATAGTGAAAATACTGGATGTTGCAAAATGGAAACTATAGGGTCAAATTGCATTAAAAAAGAAAAGTATAAATGTAGACTTTAAATATGTATAAATATAGCCTACAATAAACCAGTATACTTATTATACATCTGGCAAACAAGCATATGGGAATATGTGTACACTACAGACATAGAAGTGTAAAGTAAATGCTGAGATAATTCATGGTATTTCTTGAAATACCATGTGATTCCATTCCAACACATTTTATGTAGACGTTCTTTTAGCGGAACATGTGTTTTTATTCATTTAGTTTTTTTCTTCTTTTATAAAACCAACTTCACTGGGATTGCTTTTCATAAAATGTCATACCTGGGGAAAAATGTGAATGGCTTATTTTCCACCATGATTTATTGTTTATTTTCTAGAGGAATTTAGGCGAAAATTAAATGTTGGGCATATTAGATTAGATTATACCCTTCCACTTAATACGCCATTATGCAGTTTAATGTTCAATTGAATACAGTTATAGGCAATGCGTTGTGTCCTCTTTATCTGGCATCGGGGGGAGAGCGAGTGGCATTTATAGCGAGAGAGAAAGCTAGACCGTGAGAGCAGTGGAAGTGACTAATGGATATTATCTCATTATAGACAGCTTAATGTTCCTTACATTAAAACGATCTCCCCGGTTCTGACACACACTTGAGTACCACCATCATAATGCACCACTGACCCCCTCAAGGTGGATTTAGTGGCTGTGATTGGCGTCCGGTGTGAGGCCTTTTATCAGAGAGAGAGAGAGAGAGAGAGAGATTCACACCTGGCTGGCCCCTCGGGAGGACCTCAATGTCCACAGAAGATGTGGCCACTTCTCCTGATTCATCGTCCCTGGCAACGACCTGCGTAAACCCCGTCCCCCGAGAGATTAAATGCTAGGCTGCTTCATCCTCTAACAAGGGGTATGAATGCGAGTTTAAACGCACGGAGGGATTGTGCCTTCAACATGGGAAATCATTCAGGTGTAATCCAGTATTGATCCTCAAACAGACAGTGGTAGCGGTGAGGACCCATACGCACGACACAAAGGCAGGCAGGACTCTGAATAGCAGGGTTTTAATGCACAGAGGAACAGCGGGACGTGGCTACAGCTAACAATTACCGACAGACAAAGGACCGGGGGAAAACACGGGTGGGGGGGACCTCATGTTGCTGACTCCAGGTTCCTGCTTCCCGCTTCACGAGGCCTCGTGAACAAGTGCCTTGTTGTCGGAGTGCTGCAATGCGATTGTATTTCCCAGTTCCCATATGTTTCAGGTCACTGCTTGGTACCTGAAGCAAAAAAATAAATACAACGTAATTAAAAGTAAGCCTTAATCATGTCAGACAAAGCTGTAACTTGTGAACATTCATTCAAAAGCGCATCTATCATTTTATATATGCGCTATTCTCATTATTTCCTGCCATGTTGAAAGGTTGAAGGTCAGGAACTCGGATATCAAGTCAGAGCTGGGAAACGCCTCACTTGTTGCATAACAGCATAGTGAACTATTGACATCCCTGTGTTATTTTTAGCCTTGTTGACTGTAACTAGAGATTGCACTGATACGATACTGGAGTCGTAAATCGGTTCGATACTGACTTGCATAGCAAGAGCAATTGCATAGCAATCGGTGACAATTGGACAGTTGTAACTGATCTATAGGACTGATCCAATGAAATTATTTTACACACGTAGGTCTGCGGTCAAGCATCAGCCATGTCTACCTACCCAGACCACACTATCAGCAGTAGGTTTAAAAAATGCAGATTGGCTGTCAGGAAAGCATGTTCAAGCCTGATGGTTCCTTACACAATAATTCCAGTGAGGAATACATCTTAATTTAACACTGGAATCGGATCGGTACTCGGTATCAGCCAATACTCAAAGTGCAGGTATCAGTATCGGGACTGAAATAATTGCCATCCCTAATAATTACTACATAATAACAAACACACACTGGTGCTTGCAAACCATGAGCCGAAGTAGGCAGTGGCAGGGTAAATATCCTCCCCCCCTTCCCGCCCACCCCGATTAGTGATAAGTGGATTAAAAACGCTCGGTACCATGGCACAGATGACCAGCTGCAGTTGGGCTTTCTCATAGTCCAGGGGCTTGTCCAAAAGCACTTTTCCCGTGTTTGGCCAATCTATCCTGAAGTAGCTGGCATCGGGCTTGGGGAAGGGGGTGGGGTGGTGAAGTGGCATGCTTGTTTACTATTACAGACATGGGCAGGCCAGTAAGCTCATGAAGCATTCATCTGAACTGGTGCCAAACAGTGGTAGATTTCACAACATCAATTGTATACTATTAACTAAACTATATAAACTATACATTTTCCTGGTTTGCCTAGTTCACTATTTAAATCAACATTGGATAAATCTGTTAAAGTGAATTCCACAAAATGCAGTACTGTAAATATTGTAAATTTCAAAAAAATAGGTGTATTCTATAACCTATCTCGAAGAACCATAATGTTGATGTAATATCACATACTATATTGTCTGCTAAACACACGTCTGTTGTTATTAGTCATTTGTTGTAAAGTTATGCCAATTATAAGCTGCAGAGAGTTCTGGGCTCTTAACAGGAGCTAATGTTTCACTGCATCTGTAAGCAACGTCTTACCAGGGATTGGTCAATGATGTATCTTATTATATCTCAATCTGCGTCGGCTGCTTTGACGGTGAAGACCACAGAGTTCAACGCTGTGAGCTAAAGAGAGAAGAATCATTCATTCTGTCATATCTGTCTTTCATTTAGTGTGACGTCAGTGCCTGCTCAGAATACCACTATAGCTAGAACAATGGTGCAGGGACACGGGGTTAGCGAAAACCAAATGTAAAACCTGGGAAGATTCAGCGTTGTTTACTGTACTAGTGTACTTAACAGAATAATAATTTTTTGCCAGAAGGCGCAACATTGAGTGAGTCATCATTTATTACATTCAACCTGCCCTAGTCTCACAGAGCCATCTTTTACTTGCGTATAAGTGTGGGACTCTGGAGTTACAAGAATAGTAATAAGAACCAATGAAAATCTACCACCCCATGTGTCATAAATTCTACCCAGAGCCACGATAAGACTGTTGCGCCAACGGAAGTTATTTAACAGTAACAGGAAGTGCTTGGTGGGCAATTTGAAATAACGTATTTTTTTTGGTAAGTACTAGTCAATAAATTCATCTATTTTTTAAATTAAAATATAATTTATATAGGGTACTTTTTGAGTATTTGCGGCTTTATTCCGGGAGCTCCTCGATCCGCCATTGCTGTGAAAAGAACTGTTAATTGGTGTGAACTGAGTTGACGCAACTCTCTTTACATGGCTCTGAGTCTACCGTACACATAGTGCTGATGGATAGAGGAGGCTAAAACTAGGTCTACACGATGCAGCATGTGGCACATATGTTTTGTCCAGGTATATGTAACATAGACCTTTTGTTTTATATATATCCAAGCACAATGGTAGTGTGACTTTTTGCTAAAAGTATTTTTACCTCAAATTGATGTTATAAAGATTGGCAAAGGTGGTTTTTATTGTCACATACACATACTTGTAGCGAAATTCATCCTCTGCATTTAACCTATCCCTCAAGGGCGCAGTAGAGATTATATAGATTGCAGACCAATTGGTGCTCATGTTTAACATAGGCTACTCATGTCCAAAGAAAAAGGTTATTACTTAAAACTACAACTTAAGGTGTTTACCTCATTGATGAAAATGGGTTGTATTGTCTTTTCCACAAATTTCGGTTGATTGTCGTTTTCATCGAGCACCTCAACAATAAGCCTGTACTGACTCTAAAGGAGGAGGACAGCAATATTCTACATTACTGCTTGTTCCCTTACGGAGAAAACACATTTAGATTGCGTGTGAGCTTACTGTCAATATGCGTCACATGTAACATATTCAGTTGTTTATATGTTTATGTAATGTCATAATTTTTTGTACACTGCAAAAAATGGCTCTTCAAAAATAAGTTTAAAAACTTTTAATACAAGGTCATATTTGCTCAAAATAAGTAAATACATCTGCCAGTGGATCAAGTGAAAACTTGCTTGTAAGATTTATTGAAATAACATTAAGATAGAAGAGCTCTTGTTAGGTAATTGTGTCTTTATATTAAGTGTAGTTAGATATTTCTACTAGAAATATGTACTTGGTAAGATTTAGCTTTTTTTTTTTTGTAGTGTAGTGTTAGTCAAACCTGAATTATGTCGTCCTCGTAACATGTCAACTCTGTCTTAAAATAGGGCCTAGAAGCTTTGAGACAAAACCAGACAATTTACCATGAATTACAAATTGGTCAGCATTAGCAGCTTGTGTCTT
Organism: Speoplatyrhinus poulsoni; assembly: GCA_025447795.1. Taxonomy (NCBI): domain Eukaryota; kingdom Metazoa; phylum Chordata; class Actinopteri; order Percopsiformes; family Amblyopsidae; genus Speoplatyrhinus; species Speoplatyrhinus poulsoni. Next base: position 18,267 of record JAOEGT010048275.1, read on the forward strand.
CTCCACCTTAACAGATGAGGAGGTCGTGTAGCGGCTAGCCTACGTCTCCACGGTAACAGATGAGGAGGTTGTGTAGCTAGCCTACATCTCTACGGTAACAGCTGAGGAGGTCGTGTAGGTGCTAGCCTACATCTCTACGGTAACAGATGAGGAGGTCGTGTAGCGGTTAGCCTACCTCTCTGTCCAGACCTCTGGAGAAGACGTTTAACCGGATGGTTCGGCCCTCTAAGAAGAACCAGTCTGCGTTGTTCCCGGTGATGCACAGGCGAATGCCGTTGGGCCCAGTGTCCTCGGTAAAGCTGAGGTTGGCTACGAACTGACCCATTGGGCTGTTCTCTCGGACTTTGGCGAAGATATCTGACCTCAGGCATGCGTTCACTGGGAGATAGACCAGACCAACATGTTAATAAATGACAATGTGTGGACACCAGGGTTTAGCCCAATGTATCACACCATGTTACTGTATAGTGTATATACTGTATACAGTATATATGAAAAGTCCATCTGGGCTAACACCTTTTATTACAATGACAAGGGGGTGAGTAACTGAATAAAAAGTAATATCTTTATAAATGTAACAAATCATTTAAATATTGCCAATTTAAAGAATAAAGATGTCAGATGGACTTAAAGGTTTTTACATCTGAACTCTTCATATACTGTGTGTATATATACTGTGTGTGTGTATGTATGTATGTATGTAATGTAAATTAGTAATGTTGATATGCTAATTTACACTTAACAGTCTGTTAACTGCATGACAAGGCTAAAAGATTTGCTGTATGTAATTAATGTATGCAATGTATGCAATGGTTGTTTCACAGCAATGGCGGATCATCGAGCCTCAAAACTGTTCCCGGACGTTAGACGCAAATACAAGTAAATCATAATTAAAAGTACTCTATAAATTATAATGTAAATCGGTGCATTTATTGACTAGTAATTAAGAGAAAATGAAGTTCTATATCTATTTATCGATTAATATTGCCCAAGCACTTCCCGGAACTGTTTTGTCTCTCCATGAACCACGTGACCTTTGAAAAATGTCGACCATCTGTTGGCGTAACTATCTCTTTCCATGGCTCTGCCCTGGTCTAGCCGATAGTCGATAGCCGATCCTACCTGTGATGACATGGTGGAATAATTTGACCGCTAACTGCCAGACGAGCAGCCTCTGTGGGTTTACCATCTTCTCCCTTCTCCTCCTCCTGGTCCCTCCAGCTTTTCCACCTGACAACTAGAACCTCGAGCGTCTGGAACTGGCAATAATACAATTTACATTCAGCCGTCGAAGGGATCATGCTTTCCTTAGCCTATAGCAAAGACATTACATCTCAACTCTCTATTCTTCTTGCCCTTTAACCTTGCCTCATAAATAATACACATCCAACCCACGAGAGCTGGTTTTGCCTTCATATAATGCCCTCCAAGCCCCTCTCTCTCTCTCTCTCTCTCTCTCTCTCTCTCTCCCTCTCCCCCTCTCACACTCAGAAAAAAAATGTCTGCTTCTGCGTAGGCCCATTGTACCCCCGACCTAATTCTCAGCCATGTCATTGGTAGCACTGTTGGTCGAAGCAGCTCAGCTCAATGTTAACAAGTTATTACTAATAATCAGTTGTGTTACATTATTGCACTTGTCAGGAGGAGCAGCCCAACAACCGTGAACTACTAGATTGGTTTAAACCAGCATTACCATTGTTTTTGTTGGTGTGAGACTTGTGCGTATTATGCAACCACAGTTATTATGGAAGAAATATCATAAACATTATTTTGGTCAGTATTGAAATGTTGATTATTTAACACAATTACTCATTGACTTTGGAAAGATGCTGCAGTTATACTCCACTTAAAAAACAATTTAAAATCAACAGTAAAAACATCTTTAATTGTTACATTCATTTCCCTTAATAATGTTCTCGTAGATCTTTCACTTTAACCACAGGAGGGGCGAAAGTGTGTGTGCACATTTAGAACTCAACACAAAATAAGAGTTTACTTGCTAAATGTAATATATTTTTTTCTCCATTACATTGTTTTTGCATATGTTAGACTCTGAGGTAGGGAATGAGTCCTTACCCCAAGTGAAGGAGTTCAAGTACCTCGGGGTCTTGTTCGCGAGTGAGGGGACATTG
>JAOEGT010048291.1:0-15276 GCA_025447795.1 Speoplatyrhinus poulsoni
TGGAAGAGAGACTGACCATCATACCACATAAAAATGTAAGTCTTTCCTATAAATGGCCAAGAAAGTCAAGGTGTCAGTGAGTAGTCTCCTTCACCATCAAAAGGCACTCAGAAACTGGGGAAAACTGACAGAAAGAGGTCTGGGTGACCCAAAGCCACAACAGAATCAGAATAAACGTTTCTGAGTCAACAGCTTGAACCACAGCTTAATAATAGTGGTCGTAATAAGTAAGTCTCAACTATAAAGAGAAAACTTAGAGCTGCAGCAACAAAGCCATTGCTAAAACGTCAGATAATAATGTAACACCGCCAATGTACTAGGATGGAAGAAGAATATGGGCAGATGAATCAACATTTGAAAACGTCAGTTCATCCCGCAGGATTTCTTTACGCCATCGATTAGGCGAAAGGATGGTTCCTGGTGTGTGACATCAACTATCAAACGTGGAGGAAGCGTTACGGTCGGGCTGTTTTGCTGGATCCAGGATCAGCGACTTGTAGGCTACAGAGTGAGAGGCACCCTGAACCGAAATGGCTACCACATCATTTTGCAGAGCCATGCAGTAGGCTACACTCTGGTATGCGCCTAGTTGGTCAGGGGTTCAGCCTACAGCAAGATAAAGACCCAAAAATTAAGTCCAAGCTATGCCAGAACTACCTTAACAAGCTTAAAAACATGGAGTGGCCAGCACAGTCACCAGACTTGAACCCCATTGAGCTGGTTTGGGATGAATTGGACAGAAGAGGGAAAGCAAATCAACCTACAAGTGCCACACATGTATGGGAACTTCTGCAACAGAGGTGGGAATAACTTTCTGAAGAGTATTTGATTGCCATTGTTGAAAGAATGCCACTAATGTGTTCAGCTGTTATATCTGCCAAAGGTGGCTACTTTGAAGAGTCAAACGTTTAGAATACATTTTCTTTTCATTTCATTTATACATTGATTCCTTTTTTAACTCAAATTGTTTGTTGTATGCTTTCATTTCAAAGTACCATGACACATTGAACTGCATGAAGTCCAATTTAAACCTGGAAGAATTGAAGTGTTCTAAAACTTTGGACTGGTAGTGTGTGTGTGTGTATATATAATTAGAAGAGGTGGGACACAAAGGTTTAACAAATTACTTCAGGCATTCATTTGTTCTCAAAAGTAGTATCAAATGTCATGAGGAATTTACCCAGACTGTGACCTCAGATAGGGTAGGAGTTATTAGTCACGTCTCTGTATATTTAATCTGCATCTGTTACAGCACACTGCTCTACTGTAGGTGATTTTTTTAATTGAGGATTACCTAACCACGTAGTACATCTCAGATAAAACTGCACAATGGGTGACATATCACTATTTGTAACCCTCAACTAAAGGCTTAAAATTGTTGTGTAGTAGACATAATACTTTGACATGCAAGACTCTGGCAAGACATCACAAAATTAGATTCCAGTTACATGCTACAACATTTTGAAGATGTATCTAGGAGAAATGTCCATGTAATTGCTCAAATCAGTAAGTAGTCTCATTGTGAAGAAACAAACGATGAATAATCATACCAGCCTTCATTCATGGTGTTTTATTGGAAAAACAAAATGTAAAGACTAGCATGTACAACTTGGAATGCAGATCAACTGAACTGAACAGTCTGACTGGGCCGGGCCTCGCCGCACCCACAGTCTCACTCGCACACACGTTCACACACAAACAAGATAGAAACGTCACGAAGCTCCGACCCCATCCCCACTAAACAGAAACTAACTTTCCCTATAACCATGATACATGGGCAACCTGTTCAATGCAAAAAGCCTGGATCTATGTCCTTCCTAATTTGGGAACCATTTTGGCGACTGTCCGCTGTGATAGCAACACAGCTGCAGTTAATTGTGACCCCGCTTGCTGATCTTGGGCCCTGCCATACACAATGAGGACTAAGTACAAAGCCTAAAAAAATTGCTCATGTTATCAATCACCTGAAAGCCCGCCCGATCCACTCAAGTAGCCAAGACACCCACATCCCAAGGGCCGAAGCCAACCCACCCCTACTCACAACCTCCTGACAAAGTAAATACACAAGATCGAAAGAAGAGAGCAAGAATTCTGATATGCCAGAAACATATAATCTAAAATGACTTTTTTTTTCATTTCATCGACATGTTTTTCTTAAAAATATCTTTGTCATCACTTGTTTAATTTAGATAAGCAAACTGCAAAGGTTTCAGTCATTCCTAGCCATCTCTCCTCAGAGCCACACATCCTCCCTTCTCTCCCTCCTGAGGAACCCCCACCACCCCCAGCAGCCCTGTGCCGTCGGGGTCTCCGCATCCACCTGTTTCAAGCTGCATGCATGAAGAACAGAAAAAGGGAGAGTAGTAGAAGGCGGCCAGCCTAAATCATTGTCATGACATCACGTAGATGGAACCAGAAAGCAGGGGAGCAGTCGGCAAACAAGCTGGCTGCAGGCTGCTGATTGGCTAACAAGTTGTAATTTGACTGGGCAGCTCAGCGCTGGAGGGGCGGGGAATACGAGCTGGTACATGCAGATTTTTTTTCTTCATTTTTAAATTTTTTTGTCTTTTTTACTTGTTTATACGGACAGGTTTTCAGTTTTTGAACATTCAGTTTAAGTTTTCTATACAGAACAGTATGAATAAATGTAGATTTTTGCAATAAGAGGTAAGTGAAATGTTTGATTCTTTGAAGAAGGGCTGACTCATTTGGCAGTCATCATCTGGACAAACTCTGTAATGACAAATAAAAAAAACGAGTTTAGAACAGCAACAAAGACAACATGACCAGCACAAGGTTTCACAATAACATTCTTGTTATGTTTAATACCCAACCCAGTAAACCGTTCCAACAAATTAGACAAGGCGCAAAATGAATTGTTGCAATTAGCTACAGTAAAAGTCATGACTACTTCAACAGGGCTCAGATTGCATCAGCAATTACCAAAGCATAAAAAAATTAATCATCCAGAAAAACAATTATGATACAGTCTAGTTACTTGGGCCATTATTGTTCATTAGACAGGCTGATGGGAACCAAACGCCAGCAATTATCCATCTCTTAGCCCCTCTCTCACACACACACACACACACACACACACACAGGAACTCTAGTTGGTTGTGAATGAGTGACCGGATCCACAGCGGTGTCCTCTTACATACCATCAGGAATAATGCTGATAACGGAGGAGTGGCCCAGGGGGTGCCTTAGCGTGCGTTACATGGGACTTTTGTTCTGAGTGTTTGTGCAGCTGGGTCAGTGTGCCACACACACACACTGTGAAGCCGTACCTTCGTAGTTGACCTGCCCGTCTCCGTCGATGTCGGCTTCTCTGATCATCTCGTCAACTTCCTCGTCCGTCAGCTTCTCGCCCAGGTTGGTCATCACGTGACGCAGCTCTGCCGCGCTGATGTAACCGTTGCCGTCCTGGGAGGGAGACGCAGCAGTCACACACACACACTTCTCATATCGCAGGACAGCAGTGAACACAGCATGTACCTTATCAAACACTCTGAAGGCCTCCCTGATCTCCTCCTCACTGTCCGTGTCCTTCATTTTTCGTGCCATCATCGTCAGGAACTCTGGGAAATCGATAGTGCCATTGCCTAGGAGACAAAGCAACACAGTGGTTAGGAAGCAGCAGCCCAATGGGTTGGTACGTGAACAATCCCGATAGAAAGCCGATGGCGTTAACGTGATTGGCTCAGTGCCCCGCAACACTTCTTACCATCTGCATCCACCTCGTTGATCATGTCCTGCAGCTCTGCCTCTGTGGGGTTCTGACCCAGAGACCTCATGACGGTGCCCAGCTCCTTGGTGGTAATGGTCCCATCGCCGTCCTTATCGAACAGGGAGAACGCCTCCTTGAACTCTGAGGGAGTTAACAGGAGGTGTTTTTGCTTGCTGTATACAAGCACATTAGACCAAGTAGTATTTGGCACCGTCGTCGGGGAGTCAACTTACCAGCAATTTGCTCTTCTGTTAGTTGGTCAGCCTAGCAACAGACCAAGAGGAGAACGCAGGGAGGGAGAAGGGAAGGAAAAACAAATTCTCCATTAGCAATGCAAATCAGTCATTGTTTGACAGGGCCCTTCAACCTTAGGCAGGGACCCAGGATGGGAAGGCAGGCCTGTGTGGCCATGTTTTAATGAGCCCAGACAGCATAAGAAATGACATTCACCATTTTGCTAAACAGCAGCCTACTGCCGCCAACCAACTACTAACACCTCACAACGTTTCCATCAACAGACTGAGGCCATACTTAAACAGGTGTGTGTGACCAAAAGCCACAACTTCACAGCCTGTACCCACATAGAAATGTTTCCACTGTACACATCCGCACCACTGCCACATGGTCTAGTTAACTGTGAGATTGTAGAAACACGGCCGTTTTCTACCTGAAAACCACAAAAGCGTACATCAGTCAGATCTGCCACCATTGCCTAAAGCCTAAAGCTACATTGCTTTAGGCTCCTTGGACGCTGTGCCTCCTCCTCCTCATCCATTGTGGGCCTTCAGATCTAGCCTCCCACTCTGTCTGCCCTGGATTAGCACTGAGGCAGTCCAGTGCCCCGAGGACCATCACTGGACCCTTGGCTAGGCACTCGCCGTTCTGGTTGCTTGTGGAGCCCAGCGAGCTTCGTCCTTGGTTCCCTGCAGACCACTCTTCTCAGGTCCTGCGGGTCCCTGACCAGGCCGTCGAGTCCACCAGCATCCGCAGGAGGCCCTTGTAGTTCTTCTCCTGCTGCTGGATGTAGAAATGCCTCTGCTCGTCCAGCAGGCAATGGACAGGCTCACCAGCTCGTCCTCTGCAGGGTACAGCACAGATGCCTTTCTTGGGCAGCATGGCTGCTGGTAGAGGTACTTGGACAGATGGCTTCTTTCAATGACAAATTAATTCTCCCTGGTCCTTGATGGTCCTTGAAAGCCGGAGGTAAGAAGGAGAGCGGGTGACAATGTGCATCTCCTTCTGGATGACGTGGACACAGTGCTTCAGATGAATTGTCTACCTGGCCAGGTTGAAGTCTCAACTCTGTCAGCAAGTCTGTCAAGTGTCAACATCCAGTCGCACAGAAAGTGACACGGTTATGTTCTTCTCCTGAGCAGTCGTTCCTATTTGACAGACTTGAGGGACAGCTGGGAGAGATAGAGAATGATACATGGAGGGCTGGGGTGATGTGTTGTCCCCCGCCTGCAGCAGCAGAGGTGCTGGACAGTATTAGGTACCAGTTAAGAACCTTCGACAAAGAAAGTGTCCACTGTCCACGCCAGGGGAGTTCTCAGCAGTATCAGAAGAACTGTTTTAAGGTCACCGTGTGAGGCACAGTTGCCAGGCCAGGGAAAGGGAGATCAGAAAAGTTGCGTGCTAATCAACATACGTGCTAATCTGCAGTCTGTCATCCTATTGTTGGAGTTACATCTCCTAGGGCGGATTGGATGTCTGACCAGTGATTTGTCATCTGAACCCCATTGTAGGTCACAAGCAGACTCTACTCTTATTGTGTGTGTGTGTGTGTGAGATAAGTTCTACCATGAACGGTTTGTCAATAGATCTGCGATATTGATGCGAGAGGAAAAATAAAAAAAATAATAAATAAATAAAAATCAATTTCAGCCCCATTTAATGGGCAAAAAAGATTATGGTCAGAGCTAAAATGCTTTTACAATGGGCCACTGGTTCTGTCATGCAATAACATTAAGAGCTTTCAAATCGAGTAATGGTGTGTGTCCGCTAGAGTTGTGTGTGTGTGTGTGTGTGTGTGTGTGCACTAAGAAAAGTAATGCTGCATGCCTGCATGTGTGAATGCTGTCTAGGGACATTAACAAGCTGCTAACCTACTCTAATATCCAGGCCAAATTCCTGGCAAGATGCTGCAATCTCTGGAAATCCAGTACACATTGCTGAGAGGGTATATGCGTGCGCGTGCGTGCGTGTGTGTGTGTGTGTGTGTATCTTCTTTATACTATTACCAGGTACCACATTGAATTTAGACATTTGTTATAAAAATTTAATTGATTCATTATATCCTGAATTGTTTAGATTAATTCAATTTGAAATCCACTTACTGATTTTATTTTGTGGTGGCTTGGTATAAAAATGACTAAATATATGCATGACAAAAACAGTAGAATAGGCATTACATGAAAATGGGAACAGATCATATATAGTTTCTAATCATCCTGTCCCAACTATCAGTATCAACTATCTAGGGAAGGAGAAGTGTCTTTAACTCATGATTTCATTTCCTGGATATTGCATTATGTTGCTAGGCAACGTGTCTTATTGCATATTCTACCAAGATACACTGGGATCTAATTAAGTCTCTATTGATGTAAAGCTTTTAGTTACAAGCCTCAGGGTGGATACAATAGGTAGTGATAGAAAACACAAAACACCTAGATTTGGTAATTCAGTAATCCACAAAATACCTTTGCATTAACAGAATTGCCTTAAGATGACAAGATCATTCAGGCTTAGCAGTTATTATCAAATAATAAGTCATAGCATATGTAAAATAAAAAAAATAAAATAAAAAATAAAATTTTAAATAAACCAGTCTGCCAAAAGGTACAAAATGCAAGCAATAAATAAATGCATGTATAAATAAATAAATAAATAAATAAATAAATAAATAAATGTTTAAATAAAGATGTTTACAGATGCCAAAGCTTGTTGATAAAAAAATAATAAAGTGTAAAACCCCAAAGCATACAATTCTAATAACATTATAATTGACTATATTTCTGTTTTTGTCACTCGAGAAAGAAGATTGATGCAGGGAATGGATTGTGGTCGTTACTGAAAATGTACTAACTCAGGGTGCGCATTAAAAACGCGACGTTAATCACAAAGTGAAACATGAACATCATCAGTGATGATGATGATGATGATGATTACAATATTTAGTATGTAAATATTCACATCTCATCGCCAGAAAGTAAAACTCGGCAAGGTGCTGACGCAATGTGAGCATGTATAAAATAAAAGAATTGGCTACTGATGCATTTAGCGGTCGACATGAATGTTCATTCTACAAATTATTTTGTATAATTTAATAAAAATTGAACAGCCCGCATCTTGTAATAACATATCAGAATACCATATGCTAGCTTTCTGGCTACCATTAGCTGGCACCCAACCCGCCATTAGCAATGTCAATAATGTGGCCATCTGTAACTGTTATTGGTATCATAAATATAGACCAACGACACATTAATTCAGTTACAAAAATAAAGGTTGTATCGAAAACCATTCATAAGCATGACAAGCCATTATGAACAGCGGCCTGTATAAAAAGCTAGCTAGGCAGCGAGCTGCAGTTAGCTAGGCTGTTAGGAGACCAATGCAGAATCCATTCCATACATAGACCCTGCAACCGAGGCGTAAGCATATTATCCAGTACATCTCTAGCCAGATCTGACATAAATTAACCATTAGTTATCAATGCAGTACATTTCAAAACCATGCATAGTTAATTTGACAATTCTTACCATGTTTATTTGACGTTGGTAATGCTACTGTGCTAACGCTGAGGGGAAAGGAAATGGACGGCTGCCACTGAATTCACTGTTGGGTTAGAAGAGGGCAGAGAGGGCGAACCACTACTGCGTGTCTCACTGTATTCCTCCGCACATAGTGAAAGTCGCTCACTCACTTCCGTATCCTTCTTTCTTGTCAGGTTACTTACTGAAGATGTAATACTCTCTCTCTCTCTCTCTCTCTCTCTCTCTCTCTCTCTCTCTCTCTCTCTCTCTCTCTCTCTCTCTCTCTCTCTCTCTGTCTCTGTCTGTCTCTCGCTCTCTCTCTCCCTCTCGCACGTAGCGTACGCACACACACAGACACGCACAAACAGTATCTCACTCAGCAAATTAAATATAATTTTGTATGAGGAAGCGCATATGCACCGTTAGGGAAACCAGTATTAGTAGCCTAGCCCTAGGCGCTATTATAGGTGCACTGCACAAGACAATATAATAAAATGTGTTATAACTGCATTGCACTACGCCTATAATGGAAGCAGTAGCCTTGATGCCTTTTACCACATTATGCATCAGACATGTTTTGGTGGCTGTCGTTATAAATGATCTCCCAAACAATGTTCACCTATAGGCCTACATTAATTAGTCTAAATATGATACCTGTTTCATCATGCGTAATTACATATACATATAAACCTTCAAAAAGGTGAAAGAAAAGCAATACATTTTTTTGTATAACATTATATTACATAATTGGTTAGGATGACTTTTCTACAAACTATACAGCAAATATGGGTAATTTGAGAAACAAAATAGGGAAAGGCTGAACATTGGTAGACTTACTTTAATTCCATAATGGCCTATATATAGACCGCACCTTATTGATACATTTATTATGGATATTACTTTATACATCATTGTGAAGCCACTGAACATGAAAATGTTATCAGGGGACACACAAACATTACAAAATTATAGCTGTTTGGGTTTGAGCCTCAGCGCATTACTCCTTCATCAGAGTGGGGAGAGGCTGGCACTTCTCTACTCCTGCTCACACTTTGACGGACTGCTGTGGATTATTAAACATGAACAGCGATCTGGTGCAGCATTTCTGTTTCTGGGGGCATACTAAACAGTAACTGCAATGGAGGAGGATACTTTTAAGAGACTTGAAAACGTTCCTTGCATTGATTCACACATTAATTATAAGAAACTATAAGTGTTCATACAATACCTGCATCAGCACCATAATGCAAACTATGTCAATACAATTATAAAACTATTATGAACATTTTTCCCACCACTTACATAGTTTTATAAGTTCTTTTATAAGTTCTTTTGCATAAACATGTTTGTCAAATCTGTCTGCATCTGTTTAGAGCGCACGTTCACGCAGGAACACTGGCGGACTATTTTCTGCAACACTGAGCTATATCCAAGCGGAAGGATACTTTGTAATAGCGCTGGGGAAGTTTAAACTGTTTTTGAGAGACCGTTTCTGATTGGACAGAGCAGACCTGCAATATTTCTCATAGTGTACAGAGGCTCAAGATTGGCCACGCTGAATCTGCAATGCGTCAAGGCACGGCGCGATGCAAATTGTTAACGTAAGTGGACGGATACATTGTAACGACACTAACAACATTTAGATAACATTTGAACATTATTAACCCATGCATGTCTGGCAGGTGTGTCTCAGGCGATTAACACGTCGCTGTCAGAGCTTGCTCAGCAGATGGGATGATGAAATGAAAAGAATACCCCAGTGGGGACATTTGGTCAGTGCAGAAACTAAATAGCGAATACATTGATTATGTGGAATTATTATAAAAAATGTTTTAGCGAATACATTATGTGGAATTATTATAAACATTTTTTAATAGTGACATGCCTTTTGCAAGTATTAAGCATGCATGGGTATAAAAAAAATTTCACGTCCTTTCAACTATTTAGTGTCTTCTCATTCATATTGTTTGATATTTCAAATTAAAAAATGTCTATAGTTAATTTGTATTTTGCGCAATTTGATATATAAATATACTAAAGTAGTGAACAAAAAGTAAATATTAGCTCTGTATATACAAGAGGTCATGTTCTTTGATGGAATCTCATCAGGTATGCGCAAACAATGCTGAGCAAGCAACACCCAGATAATCAGTTTTTATTGACAACGTCTGTTATTCATATTTAAAAAAAATCTACAGTGTTCAAGATAACAGTGAATAGGAGCTGGAAGTGGGATACAAGTGGTGTTGCTTCATGGGCATTTTGTGCATGCCGGCATGTGATCAGTCCTCCAGTAGTATATCCAGCTCTTCTAAAGGCAGCCTGACCCTAAGTTCCTTCTCTGTCATCAAATCGACAAACTCCTGCATATGCTCTGGGAACAGCTGCACTGCATCCATGTACAAACCCTACACACACACACACACACAAATAAAGAGGATTCATTTGTAAGATCAAAGAAATATGATGATGCACTAGAAGTCACCTAGAGGATGATGGATTTTAAGGGTGCATGTCTTACCTTTGCCCAGGGAATGTTCTGTAAAGCCTTGTAGAAGATTCCTCTAGCCTTATCAATCTTGCCTTCTGATTCCTGCACAAAAACACACATTATGTTTTGGCATAATTAAAATGTCTTAATAATGCTATGGTTGAAATTAAAGTTAAATATTTTTAACTTTGTCACTTCCAGCCTGGATTACTGCAACTCTCTTCCCACCAAATTCATCAATCGACTCCAATTAGTTCAGAACTCTGCTGCCAGAATCCTCACAAATACAAGGTCAACAGATCACATCACTCCAATTTGGATTCATCTTCATTGACTTCCTGTAAAATTCCTTATCAACTTCAAGACTCTCCTCCTCATATACAAGGCCCTTCACAATCTGGCTCCCTCCTACCTCTCTGACCTTCTCCTTGCATATACTCCCTCCCGATCTCTCCGCTCTCTCTACAGGGCTTCTGGTCACCCCACCATTCCTCCTCTCCACCATGGGAGCTCGGGCCTTAAGCTGCTCTGCCCTCAGACTCTGGAACACCCTTTCCCTGCACATACGACATGCTACCACGGTTGCCTCTTTTGCTAAACTTCTGAAGACCCATATCTTTAAAGTTGCCTATAACCCTTTGTTCCACTCTCGTCTCCCCTGCCCCCCCAATAAGCATTTATTATTACATTATCTTTTAATTCAATTGTATATTGTTTCAAAAAAGTATATTCCTATGTCCAATACTATTATATATCTTTAACATGTTTTATATTGATCTTTATTTTTCCATATGTACAGTACAATGTAAGATGACCTTGAATGTTTTGAAAGGTGTCCTGAAAATAAAATGTATTATTACATATTTGAGTGTTTACTGAATAAAACAAAAGCTTTTGAAATTGCCGTCGCATATAGGCATGCGAATAGGATTGTGTATATTTTCCTGACTTACCAGGAAGTGCATGTACATTCTCCAAACTAATGGACAGTGAGCACCAGTCCTTGTTGCTATGGTGCTTTCAAACAGGCCTCGGATACGGTTGCTAAGGCCATTTTCTGGCAGGATGGGTAGAGCAAGATCGGCAGAACCAGATCTAGAGACAACATACAAGAGTGTCTTTCTAGTAATCATGACCAACTCTCTAATAATAAACAAAGTTATTACAAGCGCCCTTTCTAAAACATGGTTAATTAATGTTTGCATGCCAAACCAGATATACTATGCCAAGCCAGCTGGAGATAATACCTTTATAAGTCAGAGGAAATAACCCTGCATCTACCACCATGCTCCTACCTCTGAGCAGAGTCCACTAGCTTCTTCCTGCGTTGCTCTGCGATGATGGCAAAGAGTCGTGGCACCACACTACTGTTTCCCCTCATGACAGAGTGGAAGAAACGGCGAGCTCGGCCAGCGCTGTGATATTGGTTCTCAACCTGAAACATAGGGTATGCACACACACAGTTAGACCTATATACTAATCATGACATAAGAGAAAGAGATATAGTATACCCACACCAATGAGCCAAAACATTACGATCACTCACACATAAAGTGAAGAACGTTATTTGTAACAAGGGCTGGGATATATTAGACAGTAAGCAAAGAGTCTGCTCTCGTAGTCAAAGGTGTCGGATGGAGAATCCCTAAACAGCAAGGCTTGTGGGGCCACCCGTGGTCGGGTACCCACCCACAGTGGTCCGAGGAGGGACAAGTCAGAATCCGGGCAGAGTGCCCGGTAGCCTCGAGAAACCACCCTGATCTTGCAAGCTTCAGTTTGACTGAGAAATCAGTCTGGAAAGCTTGGAAATTAAATTATTGTGTTTCAGGCCGGTAAACCTAGTATGTAACAATCAGTCGTAATTAGCTACGGGCGTGGTTTAGGTGTGACGAAGGAAACTTGAAAACAAAACATTCAGTTTTATTCAAATGTATTAGAAGAGCAAAGGCTTTTCTCAATGGAAAATATGTTTTCACTCCTCTCCCGACCTTTCTTCTGCAAGAGCGGCTTTAACAGGCTCTACTGGGTCACAGGTTTGTCCAGTAGCTTGCCAAGTATTTTTTGAAAGCTGCTCTTTCAAAACAGTTTCAATGGACGGCTCCCCAGATGGATGTGTCTAACAGACAGATATCTGGATGTCAGATTAGCAACAAACTAGTGTGTGCATTGCACTCTGCTATGGCCAGGAATGTGATGCGTGCTACAGGCCGCTCAGCGTCCACGCTGACATACTAAACCAGGTGGTCATGATGTTTTGGCTCATATAAATAATAGAAACCATAATGTCACTGACTGACAGACAGAATTCACCATTACCTCTATGTATATACTCCACAGGGGGGCGCTACTGGCCCAAGCAGAGAGGGCAGAGGTCAGGGTTTGTCTGAGTGTTGCCAACGGAAACACCGCAGTGTTAGTGTCATATCTCAACAGCGCCACCTGCTGCACTGCCAACACCTCACACTCCCGCGCTAGACGGTTGGCGCAGTTAGCCGTGTCAGCAGTAGCGCCGGTGCTGGCGAGGGACTCTCTCTCTGCAAGGTTGTGATCAGTGTGCTGGCTCAGGGTGCAGTGTAGCCCCTCCATTCTCTCTCTAGCTTGGCTGTAGACACTGTTAGCAGCCTGGACACCAACGGTGAGGTACTGGAACAATGCGTAGCAGCCCACCAGACCTCTCATCCTCAGCATCTCACCTAGGAAGAATTAGCGATGACAAAACGTGTTAATATCACCATAAAGCCTTTTAATTTTTAGTTAAAGTGTAACTGCGCCATAAAATGCGTTTTTGGAACTGTACGCTAAGTAACATGATTGAAGTAACATCAATGCTGGTGGTAATATTGATAAAATTCCAGTTTTTATAAAACAAATCTGCATTTAATGGGCTAAAAACTGAACTACACGTCACATCTGTTAAAAATCACCCCAGGACCTGGCTAGTGTCCAAAAGATACACTCCGTCCGCTCATACATCATCAAATTCAAACGTTAACGTTAATGGGGGTCCCCCTCTAAGACCCTTCCCTCCTCTCACTCAGCTCCTTGACGCATTTTGTGTAGTGGATGGAGTCAGGCTCAGAGATGGGGGTGCAGTTACACTTTAAAATATGTTTATTCAAAGTATTTATATTTGGAAGGAACTAGCTCAAGAGAAAATACGTTTTTATAAATGGTTTCAATAAAGACATGACCGAATCCAGCCAACCAAAAACCTGGAGGGCAATATACCGTTTGTGTCACGCTGAGACTTGTGCAGGTCCTGCTCCAGAGCAGCCAGGCTGGCTACGAGGGCCTGGTCATACGACCTCCGGGCTTTTACAATGGACACCGGTGAGAGGATTGACTGGGTGGAGGCGGAGGAGGAGCTTCCCTCTGCCAGCCGGGTTAGCACACACACAGCCGGGGCGGTGGTGACGTCAGCCACCCCCACACTGCCCCCGTGCTCCACCTCTAGCTGGGCCCACAGCAGACACAGCTCGCAGAAGGCTGGGCTCAGTGCTCCCTTGGCTCCTCCCATCCTCGTGGCCGTGGCGAACACCTTACGAGCGTCCTCCAGGTTACCCAGCAGCCACTCCAGGTGTGCGTACTCCCGCCACAGCCACAGGGAGGAGCGGTTGTCGGGCTCTTTGAGCAGACGCTTGGCGACGCGCTTGCTGCTCTTGCCCTGAGAGCGGAGGCGCTTCTTGACGCCACTTCGTAAACAGCGTATAACCTAACACACACACACACACACTAATGAGTGCTCCTTCAGTCTAAGAAAAGTGGCGTCATGCTGTCTAGTCTGTCACACACACACACCTTGAGCTTCTCGTAGCGCATCCAGCCGAGTGACAGGACGGCTCGGTGGCCGGCGGGAAGCAGCGGATGGAGCAGATGGTAAACACTGGTGATAAAGCCTTCCCCCTGTTTCCCAAGTCCCGCCCACTTTCTGCTTCCCTGCAGGGTGGTCATGTGACCTAGAGAGTTGACCCCGGGGTCAGGGAGGTCGTAGCTGGTCAGGGGTCGTTGGGGGTCGTTCCCTAGCGACACACAGGAGAGCAGCTGCTGAAAACAACTGACACATACTCCTACGTATACTTTATTTCAACACGGTATCCGTCATTTCCGGTGGAGACGCTGGGGTTTGTGCTTTGCTGTTGCCGTGCTTACCCTGAGTGAGCAGAGAGACGCTCTCCAGCAGCAGGCCGGGCTGACAGGGGGCGCAAGAGAGCGCAGGGTCCACGGGCACGCCCACGAATGACATGAAGGACAGAAGAAGCTGGAGTTGGAGCTCTGGAGTGGAGAGGCGGATTAGAGACGGGCCGATGTCGTCAAACAACACCTGGAGAGGAGAGGAGAGAAACAGTACAATACATATGAGAAATATACTTCCCATCTATCCATCCACCCTTCCTCTCTCCTACACCCCCTGCAAAAACCATCCCGTCCCCTCCCCTCCATCCGTTAGCACAGTACCGCTACCTGACTGTCCGGGTCCTCACAGTCCTCCTCTGATTGGCCCTTTGTTTTGTCAGGCCTCCAGGGCAGCCAATGAGCAGCCTCGCGGGATGCCTCCGCATCGAGCCATATCGTGGACCTGGGCAGGCTGCGGTCCTTCACTTCCTCCTCTTCGTCGTCCTCTTCGTCTTCCTCTTCTAAAAGACACAATGCCACAGACCCAACAGGTTTACCGTCGTCGTTAACCACATGATTACAACATGATGACACTGATGAACACCACAGCACTACTATTACATGGATAACATGTAACGTGGGTGTGTATTACCTGCGCTAGGCTGTAGCCACCCTCCCCTCTCCTGTTGAAGCATCCAGGCCTTCCAGCCTCTGGCCCCAACCTCCCCAACTCTCGCCTCCCCGCTGTCCCAGAACGGCTCAAAGAACTCGACCTGTACAGTCAGACATGCACACAAAATAGGTACTATGAACTGAGTGCTCTTGTGAAAACAAGCGTCATACATTCACATCTGTGTGTTAGCATTAGCGTATTAGTCTGTTTGCATGTGTGTGTGTGTGTGTGTGCATGCACGCATGTGTATTGTGTACCTGCTGCTTAGTGGTTAGGCCTCGTACACTCTCAGGTTTGTAGAATGTGAAGTCGATCAGGGCCTGGAACAGAGAGACGGCCTTCTCTGACTGACCACACTGGCGCAGGAAATGACACTGCTGGACTACGATATCTACACACAGAGAAAGAGGCCTTACTAAATGACACTGCTGGACTATGATATCTACACACAGAGAAAGAGGCCTTACTAAATGACACTGCTGGACTACGATATCTACACACAGAGAAAGAGGCC
>JAOEGT010048301.1:0-20392 GCA_025447795.1 Speoplatyrhinus poulsoni
TTCATATATATGTCTAGTTACTATTGATAATATTAATTGTAACTAGACATGTAAATGACAAGATAGTCTGGCCTCAACAGGCCAGACGGGTATATCAATTTTATATACACATCTGGCCTAGTGATGAAGGGGTTAAGTATAGTAAAACATTCTCTATCTTACAGATAAGAGGTGGACCATCAATTTTAACACACATATTCAACATGCACTAAAATATAAATTCATTCAAGGTTGGCCTACATAGTATGGTTGTTCATACTAGGTTCTCATTCACACTGTAGAAACTCCCAAACAGTACATTATATGTTAAATGCTATGATACATACGAGTTGAGTAAAGGTGCTGCAGGATTCCATTGTCCACAGTGTGCAGATCCTTAACATTGAATGAAGGAAACGGCAACGAGCGATAGAACTTCTTGGGGAAAAGGCTTTCCCATGTGTCGTCACCCATGAACACCACCCGTTTGTCTATGAAGTAAGAGTCATACAATGCAGAAACAAAGACCAGATGGAACAATACTTCTGTTTGCATGCTGAAAAAAGAATCTCATACTTCTACACCTCTGTAAATATAAACAGAAAGTGGCGCAGACCGCACACAACAACAATATCCTAGCCTTCACAATGCATTTCCACACTGTGGGGCGGAGCTTATGAGAAAGCACCCTATGACATTGAAGAAAGAAGAGGCGATTTTGGTTTGAGTTTGAATTTAGCAAGTGTTCTCAAGAATTACTTAGTATACATTTTTACATTGATGACACTGGTACAGATTACTACTCACCCATTTGCCCAAGCTGGTGAATTATATTGTCCTCTAAAATGGCACTGGAGGCAAAGTTATTACCAACATCAATAAATGTGGGCAAGGACCCAGTGGTGAAGCCTTTGATCCTCTGCATTGTGGTCGTGGGAGGGTCAGCGCGAAAGGGGTAAAGGCGACTATGTGAGGGCCTCAAAGAAACCATCTCCTCCAGCACAGGCAGCTTGTTTTCATATGGGAGTGGCGTTGCATTGGAGGGGTCAAAACGGGCAAAGTCAAACTTGAGAGCGTCGATTATGAGAAGCACAGCCCTGCGGAAACGTGGTCTGGCATGGCAAAAGTCCCCCTGCTCCCCTCTGGGGAGTAACGTGTCCCCGCATGTGCTGGTCCTGTTTACTTCCAGCCTCACCAGCAGGAATCCACCCACAAACAGGTAGATGGCAATGTAGAATAAAACACACATCCATAAGAGCAGGAAGATGATGGGCAGCTTCTTCATCCTAGGTAAAGGTGACACACAGCTTATTATGGTCTTTCAAGTAATAAGTGTATGTGCTGCAAATTGTCATTCATTCATAGACCTGTTGCTTAAGAATATCGGTAACTCGTATACGATACACCATTTTAACCTGATCCACAGTAATAAGGATGAAAAACTAACGTGGCCAGTAGTACCGGTACTGGTACGGTAAAGTCGAATCAACAGAGGTTGACGGTAAAAACTCCCAAGTAAAAACAAACAGTTTATTAACACATGCCTTTATTTTTAGCAGGTAATCATACAGTTGTAAATTATACTTGTTAGGAACTCCGCTAGCCACTGCTAGCACACAAATGTTGCTGTTATAGTACTGACCTTGTAGCGCTGAGTTTGTCCTTTCTCAGGGACAAGCGTAAGTGTGTTCACAACACCACCAGGCAGTAAGACATGCGCCTCAGGTAAACAGGACGGTAACGCACCCTCCTAACCCCCATTGGGATTCCAGATTCCAGATTCCAGCACAAGACAGCTAGGAACATGAACGAAAGCCCCGTGGAATTCGGCGGAAACCTTACGATGCAACCCCAGTAGTTTGCGCATGCGCGCGTGCCGGCACTTTAACCCCTTCAGTCCATGCCATGGATGTATTCTTACTCTATGGATGTAATCTTATTTGTTGCTGGTCTGGTATGAGGATGCACAAATCTGGCAACATTTGTGTTGTCATTATTACTTCTATTGTAGCTAGTTCATTATTCTAATTAGATGTTATGAATCCAGCTGTATATGTTGCCATTATGCCTGTAAAGTTGTAGTTGCCATTTTAATCCTGTTAGGCCTTTGCACACACAGCTGACTGAAAGTAGCATTGTGGATATGTTGCTAATTGTCAGCTAATGACTATTGATAATTATGGGCAAGCCAGTGTTCTTCAAAACTTCAATCTCAATATTGAATAGGTCACACACCAGTTATAAGTAAAAGCAATTATGTTAGAGTACAGCAGAACAGTAGTTATTTTAAAATACACATGACCTAAAAGCATATCACACAACTCAAAATAATTGAAAACAGCCCAAATATCTATGCCAATATAGATCTAAGAGATTTAAAAAGACAATATAAATAAAATAGATTTGGGTGGCTGATATTCAGAGCCAAA
Organism: Speoplatyrhinus poulsoni; assembly: GCA_025447795.1. Taxonomy (NCBI): domain Eukaryota; kingdom Metazoa; phylum Chordata; class Actinopteri; order Percopsiformes; family Amblyopsidae; genus Speoplatyrhinus; species Speoplatyrhinus poulsoni. The sequence continues at coordinate 2,409 of JAOEGT010048301.1, forward strand.
TACTAGTAACAAAGGGCCACAACATGGACCCTCTGCTGAATACACTGCAGGTGATATAAGACATCCACCCTCTCCAATTGTTCATTCTAAGGTTGGGGAGAGACACTATGTCATGTTGGATTTAATCAACAAATAATCCAATGAGCCAAATAATCATTACAGTGGAACACAGAATCACTCTAATCGCATTAATGTAACCTTTTCACTGTCCCTGTCATTCTCTAAACCCAATTAGAACACAAGTCTAATATTCACTACTGTCACATTTTATAAGGGCCTAGTCACTTTTCAATATAAAAACTACATTAATTTTAGCCTGCCTATAGACCTACTACTAATACATTGTACAGTAATCTACTGACTCTCGCATCTGAATTGAATGCTCATGTCTATTCCAAAATTAATTGTCGAGAATCAAGATAGTTCTCCATTTCAGCGGGTTAGGATTAACTTCATTAGGTTTCTCATGTTACTCTAAACCTGGTATCAATTGACATGGATGCAAAAAAGAAAAATAAGTAATATATATAAAATAATATATATTTAAAAATGTTATATATATAAAAAATATATATAAAATATTTCTAAAAAATAAATATATTTTTAAAGAAAGCATTCAATGAATTTAAACAATTTCACATTTTATATGTTTACATCCAATTCAAAAATACGCCTACATGGAAAGTAATTCATAGAAGTTCACACTCGTTCCTGTCGATATACGTGCCAGTCATCTTGTGATATGTCAAATTTGTCAAAATCTGACTGATTAATCAATCAAGGATTATGCATTCAAATGAACGATTGCATTTTCATTTGACTGATATTGAGAAACGTGAAATTCGTTATAATGAACACAGAAGGGGATAAACATAAGATTTTGAAAGTTTGCGTAGCCTACATGTTGGAGATATGTTAAACCTACACATCTCCAAGTTGGCCAACCCTGAGCTACAATAGTAAAATTTGTATTAGAACATGAAACTGAATTTGGTAAATGTCAACCAGTAAACAATGCCTAACAGGTTTACAGTGAGAGCATATTACAGGCGAGTGGTGACAAACATCTCAATTATGTTCTATAATTGACACAAATGCTGTGTAGACCTAACATACACCGATCAGCCATAACATTATGACTACTAACAGGTGAAGTGAATAACAATGATAATCTCATTATCATGGCTGTCAGGGCAAGATATTAGGCAGCAAGTTAACATTTTATCAAATACAAATATGATTAAGGATCTAAGCGACTTTGACAAGGTCCAAATTGTGATGGCTAGATGACTGGGTCAGAGCATCTCCAAAACTGCAGCTCTTGTGGGGTGTTCCCGGTCTGCAGTGGTCAGTACCTATCAAAAGTGGTCCAAGAAAAGCAAAGAGGTGAACTGGCGACAGTGTCACGTGGGTAGCGAAGGCTGGCCATGTGTGGTCCGATCCAACAGCCGAGTTACTGTAGCTCAAATTGCTGATTCTGATAGAAGGGTGTGCATCGCAGTTTGTTGCACCAGTGCCGAAAGCGCCTCCGATGGGAATGTGAGCATCAGAACTGGACCACGGAGCAATGGAAGGTGGCCTGGTCTGAAGAATGACATTTCAATTTACATCACGTGGATGGCCAGGTGCGTGTGCGCTTAACTAGGGTTAACCCTTGGCACCAGGATGCACTATGGGAAGAAGGCAGGCCGGTGGAGGCGGTGTGATGTTTTGGGCAATGTTCTGCCAGTAAGACTTGGGTCCTGCCATTCATGTGGATGTTACTTTGACACGTACCACCTACGCATTATTGCAAACCATGTACACACTTTCATGCAAACGGTATTCCCTGATGGCATTGGCCTCTTCAGGACAACGCAGCCTGCCACAAAGCAAACATGGTTTTCTTTGGCTTGAGGAACACGAGTTCAAGGTTGTTGCCTTGGCCTATAAATTCCCCAGATCTCAATCCAATCCAGCATCTGTGGGATGTCCTGGACAAACATGTCCAATCCATGGAGGCCCCCCATCGCAACATACAGGACTTAAAGGATCTGTGTTTGTGCGAGCTACCACAGCACACATTCAGAGATCAAGCGGAATCCATGCCTCAATGGGTCAGGGCTGTTTTGTCGGCAAAAGGAGAACCTACACCAAATTAGGCAGGTGGTCATAATGTTAAGGCTGATTGGTGTATATAGGCTATGTTTGCACTCTTCCAGCCCCTCCCCCCAGTTTAATCACAGAAAACCCTATGGGTATATTGGAAATAGTCAAGTAATCTTAAACCAGATGCTTTAATTTTGCAATAACCAGAAATACAGCAGGACAAACTATTTTCTCCACACTGATTACACCTTAAACATGTATAAACACATTGATAAATGCTAATGTTTAAGGGTCCTTTGTGATCATTTTGAGCAGTGACAGGTAAGGTCTCATTCAACAAATGTATGCATTTCTGTCCTTCTGGCATGTAATGAGTCAATATGAGCAGCAATGCCTTGGACCCATGAACCTGCAGCATGGGGTCTTCCGTCCTCCGTTACTGGGCTGAATCCAACTCTTCATTCTTCTCTGTCAATGTTTGTGATGGCATCCTGCCTACCTGAGAACTTTGCTGGGACAGGGTGCTGTAGATGGTCATAGCCTAGAGACGGGAAGACAAACATGAACCGCATGTACAAGAAAACAGTCTGGAAACCCTGTTCACATTAGTGTTTTCACAGCCACCCTGATTGGGCGTAATGGATGTTTTGAATTGGTGGTAGTGCTAGATGAGGCGATCAAAACAGTTGTAGCAATACCGATTGATTCAGCGCTGTCCATTCGTTTCAAAATTTAAAAGAGATCTACGCCAAGGAGGAGGCAACGACACTTTCCAATGGAGCGTGACCAGAGTATATTTATTTTGTGAATATGTTCTGGTTAAACCAGGGTAGTTTTCAACTGCAAGGATAATTCAGAAATAAAGAATTTTACCATATAAAAAAAAAAAAAAATTGTTGTTTGTATCTTATGTGCACAAGGTCTTATGTGGTAGTGATCTAAAGTTTGACAGCCACTGAATTACACACATACCTGTGTGACCATTCCACTAATGTCTCCGGTATTAGAAGGCAGGAGGATAGTGTTGGACTCTTTGGCGAGGTTAGAGAATGCAGACACGTATTGCTCAGCCACACTTAAGGAGGCTGCAGCATTTCCATTCTGTGTAAAAACAAAAAAGTATACATATTCCCACATTGTAAATTATTAAACCTATAATGCTAAGGCCCAGGGTGCAACAAAGCACCACAGTACACATGCATTAGATTATTGCAGTAGCACATTTTGGGAACTGCGATCATAAATTAAACATGACAGGCCAAAGGATCCGGGATAATGGCGTATCCACGGTGTCATCTATGTGACAGTCAATATCTGCTTTTAGACTGTTTGTTGCTTTGTGTTTATGTACAGGCGGCGAACAACGTTGCAATGCGACAGTGACATGCAGGGTACTGACTGGCAGCGACCGGAGACAAAACATGTTTTGTCTCTGTCTCGTGCACGGTGCACCCGCAAGCGATATTGAAAGAAGCCAGAGAATGTTCCTTTTGCATTGTATTGCCATCACGTGTGGTGGAGTAAAGGATACATTTTTCATTCAACCTGAGATCTGGTTGTCACTCTGCGCTGGGAGCAGGGTCGGAGTGGGACATTTACTGGGAAATTGCCCTGCATTGCCACACAGGCGGCGGTTTTTCGTTTTCCCGGTAGGTCCCCGTAGGCTTATCATAAATGTATTTCTCCACTCATGATGGTGTACAGCAAAACACGCATAAAATAAATGTGCCTCCATGTAGGCCTGTTAGATTCCGTCGTAGGCTACTCGTGCCAGATCAATTGTTGTTGCTAGATCGTTGATCAGCGCATGTCTGTTAATTTTGCATGGGCTGGTCTAAATGCCCGCATCAAGCCTTGACAATTTACTTCAGCTCCCTGTAGAAAAATGGCTCCGATTTACAGTTAGCATAAAGCAGAACTACATTATGCTGTTTTTCATCCATTTAAAGCGCGATATGCATATCGACTCAGAGCGGCCTAACGGGAAATGTCCCACCTGTCCCACCTCTCCAACCCTGGCCAGATTAAATGTAATCATGTTGGCTCTTAGCAGGGAGCCACCACTGTTTAAATGGCAGGATAATAAAATATTTGTATTTTAGGCGTTACATGGTAGTAGCAGCAGCATTATTTACTAAAGGACGGGGGGGGAATACATCTTGTCCCCATGGGAATACAAATAATTCTGCAGAGGCATATAGACCAGAGGAAGGGAAAATCCCCTCCCCCACCATGCTAAGGCCCATGGTTCATATACTGTACAATACCTGGTTTGTCAAAGCATCTGCAAGCAGATGAATAGCCTTGGCTTTAGCTTCTGCTATGGCTAAGACAGCTTGGGCTTCACCTGGATTTAACAGAGTTAGAAACGGATATTAAACATGGCTTAAATTTCCAAAATGATACATTTTTGATTTGTTAGAATGATTACAATAGTATAGTGAACAGAACATTTATAAAAATGACAACAGGATTCAAATCTGATATTCTACAAAAAGGTCACTCAGTAAATGGAACACCCACTGAACAATGCATTCTCAGATATAAGCAAGGTTTGAAACAATAATTGATCAAAGTATTAACAATCCATTTCCTTTCTCAGAATGATGATGAATAGGAAAAATAAAAGACACTCTTTCTAGCAGGCGTCAATTTACCTCCTACAGAAAATCGTATACCATTATTACAGTAACCCGAATTGCTACAGAAGAGGTTTGTTTAGATGAAGGGTGCGTTCAGTGCAAGCGGGAACCTTCCGATGCTGAACGATGAATACAAAGCGGAAGGGCCAAACCCTGCAGTTCATTGAATGCCCACTTGAGGCTGGCTGCAAAAGGAAGTCAATCCCCATAGACTCCAATGTTAAAATGTCTAACTTTACAGTACAAATAAAACAGGTTTACAGCCTGGTAAAAAAAAATATAAAACTGTTTTGGTCTCTATAGCTAATCTCCCTTTTCATGACAAGTGTACGGGGGGTGAGTTATTTTATAACTCATCAGTTAAAATAATATTAGCCAAGCATTTTTCACATTATAATGAATAGTCGGGGGGGGGGGGGTGGATGTCGACGTCACAGGTTTGTCCATTAATATATACAGTCAATGGTTCAGTGGACTGAACATTCTGAACGAACAAGGAACTTTTTTTACTGAACAACGCGTTTCCGCAAAAATGTTCTTGGACTATTTTCAAAGCAGTTTGCTGCGTTTAATGGCCGTGAAGGGTTGCCCTATAACGTGTAGCCACATATTTGGAACCTGTTAAGGTGTTATATAAGTATTCGTCATAACTATTTAGTACCAGTACAAAATTTCACTTTCATTACAATGTATTTCATGTCAAATGTATCAGTCTTATTCTGCGAGTTTATTTTAAGATGTTCTTCTGTGTAAAGACTAGACAGAACGTGCACCCCTCTTTGGAAGCACAACCGGGTCACTGTGTTGATTAGTACAATTGTGTATATGCTACTTTCTGGGCAAGGTGAATGTAATCATCTTACCAGCAGCTTTGTTGATCTGCTCTGCTTTTTCACCCTCGGAGGCAAGAATTTGAGCCTGTTTGCGACCCAAAGCCACATTGATAGCTGCTTCCCTTGTCCCTTCAGACTCCAGCACTGTTGCTCTCTTCTTGCGCTCAGCCTCTACCTATGGAGGTCAATGAAGAGCAAAGAGTAAAATAGTCAATAAGATGTGATGGGCACTCTGTTCGCAAGTGAAAACCATGCTGGAAAGTTACATTTGGGCCAAATCACAGTTATTCATCTGACGTTAAGCTAAATTACCAAGACAACAAATTCGTCTAACCTGCATTTGCATAGATTCCTTGACACGAGGTGGAACGTGAATATCTTTGATTTCATAGCGGAGACAACGGATTCCCCACTCATCTGAAGCTTGGTTAATGGAGTGTACCATGTTGGCATTTAGTGACTCCCTCTCCTTGAAGAACACCACACAGATAGATGCAGGAATGAACACACCAAACACATACACCAACCACCGCAATGTTAAATGCACAACATGCACCAGTGCAGCTACTTCATACCCGGAACACTTTGTCTAGTGTGAGTTTCCCCAGCTCGGAACGCATAGTGGTCTGTGCAAGCTGTGTAACAGCATACTCTGGATCCTCGACGCCATAACTAGCCTGGAAAGAACATTATTTTGATCACCCTTTTGAATGGAATTAGAATAGATTAACTAAAAGTGGACCAACCAGTGTGTTACCTTAAAAGGATTCAAGATCCTTAAGTAAAGCACTCCATCTATCTGCAGGGTCACATTATCTGTAGTAAAAGTACAAATAAATAACACAAACTTGGAAACATAACCTATTATGTGTACAATACAAGTATGGATAGACACATACATACACACCTATTTGAGAATAGACTGACAAGGAATAAACCCTCCCTGTGTTACTTACCTAGAGATACTGCTGATTGTTCAGGAACATCAATAACAATCTCCTTAAGACTTTGCACATAACGAACTCGGTCAAGAATAGGAATAAGAAAATTCAATCCCTAAAAAGATAGTCAAAACTCAAATCACTGATGTTTCTTATTACATTTCTGAATGTGTATAACTGAGGACAAGCTAGTGAAGTGAATGGGTTACCGGTTCTAAGATTCGATGAAAGCGCCCCATCCTCTCAACAACCCAAGCCTCCTGCTGCGGTACGAACAGAATCACTGTGTTCATAGGCAAGCTGGATGCCCATCGCTGTTGGGCTGGTGTTACCAACAACCTGGGCACAGTCCGTTGAGAAGACTGGAGAGATTGTATTTATTTAATTTCAGGTAGGCCTATTACCCAGTATAAACATAATACACAATACAAATGCGTAAGGTTGAAGACAAAGTATTTAATGTAAGAAATGTAAAAAGTATATAGTAACAAAATAAAGTGAGAGTGAATTCGTGTTCAGGTGTAATCTACGTCTATTTATTTCAAATAGGGAATGGATGTGTACCCCTGTACGGTATCTGAACGCTACATATAGTAGTGCCGTAATGGAGGTAAAGTTGGTTTTATATTCTCACATTCAACAGACATTCAACAGACATTCGCCAATAGCCATTTAGATTTGAAAATCAATAACTTTTTTATTGATTGACATGGACAAACCAAAACAGTTGTAATTAATTCTCCACATGCCTGACGTACTTTTACAACATTTGGTTTTACTATAAGGTATGTATAGTATTTTATATAACTTCTAAAAATATGAAAAAATTCAATACGTGTCTATTACTATTTCCGAAAATAGGTAATAACGTAATTAGTCTACAATTGTGAAGATCAATAACTTTTTCATTGACATAGAAAAACCAATACAGTTGTAGTTAATTCTCCACATGCCTGGCCTACTTTTACAACCTTTGATTTTACTGAGGAGTATACATAGGATTTAATATAACTTCTTAAAATATGCAATAAATCAATCTAGAACTATTTCAGAAAATAGGTAATAGTCTAGGGTTGTGAAGATCAATAACTTTTTCATTGATTGACATAGACAAACCATCACAGTTGTAGTTAATTCTGCACATGCCTTGCGTACTTTTACAACCATTGGTTTCACTATATTCACTTGGTTTTACTATAAGGTATATATAGAATTTAATATAACTTCTTAAAATATGCAATAATTCAATACATATGTAGTACCAGTTCCATAAAATAGGTAATAACGCAATTAGTCTATGGTTGTGAAGATCAATAACTTTTTCATTGATTGACAGACAAACTAAAACAGTGGTAATTAATTCTCCACATGCCTGGCGTACTTTTACAACCTTTGATTTCACTAAATGGTATACATAGGATTTAATATAAACTTCTTAAAATATGCAATAAATCAATATGTATCTAGTACTATTTCCGAAAATAGGCAATAGTCTACGCTGTGAAGATCAATAACTTTTTCATTGATTGACATAGAAAAACTAATACAGCTGTAGTTAATTCTCCACATGCCTGGCCTACTTTCACAACCTTTGATTACACTGAGGAGTATACATAGGATTTAATATAACTTCTTAAAATATGCAATAAATCAATATGTATCTAGTACTATTTCCGAAAATAGGTAATAGTCTACGATTGTGAAGATCAATAACTTTTTCATTGATTGACATAGACAAACGAATACAGTTGTAAATCATTCCGCACATGCCTGGCCTACTTTTACAACCATTGGTTTCACTGAGGATTATACATAGAATTTAATATAACATCTTAAAATATGCAAAGAATTAATATGCATCTAGTACTATTTCTGAAAATAGGTAATAATTACTATAAGGTATGTATATAATAATTTAATATAACTTCTTAAAATATGCAATAATTCAATATGTATGCAGTAAAAGTACGCCAGGCATGTGGAGAATCTTCACATCTTCACAACCATAGACTAATTGCGTTATTACCTATTTTATGGAACTAGTAGTACATATGTATTGATTTATTGCATATTTTAAGAAGTTATATTAAATTCTATACATACCTTATATAAAACCAAAGATTGTAAAAGTATGCCAGGCATGTGTAGAATTAATTACAACTGTGATGGTTTGTCTATGTCAATCAATGAAAAAGTTATTGATCTTCACAACCGGAGATTAATAGCGTTATTACCTTATTTCGGATATAATACTAGATACATATTGATATATTGCATATTTTAAATAGTTATATTAAATCCTATGTATACTCTTTAGTGAAATAAAAGGTTGTAAAATTAGGCCAGGTATGTGGAGAATTAATTACAACTATTTTACTATTTTGGTTTGTCTATGTCAATCAATGAAAAAGTTATTGACTTTCACAATCGTACACTATTACCTATTTTCGTTAATAGTACTAGACACTTGAATTTTTGCATATATTAAGAAGTTATATAAAATTCTATGTATACCTTATAGTAAAATAAAATGTTGTAAAAGTAGTTTAGGCATGTAGGGAATTAATTACAACTGTTTTGGTTTGTCTTTGTCAATCAATGAAATAGTTATTGATCTTCACAACCATAGACTATTACCTATTTTCGGAAATAGTTCTAGATTAATTTAAAGCATATTTTAATAAGCTATATTAAATTCTATACATACCTTATAGTAAAACCAAAGGTTGTAAAAGTACGTCAGGCATGTGGAGAATTAAGTACAACTGTTTTGGTTTGTCTATGTCAATCAATCAATCAATGATAGTTATTGATCTTCACAATTGTAGACTAATTGCGTTATTAACTATTTTCGGAAACAGTACTAGACACGTATTGAATTTTTGCATATTTTAAGAAGTTATATAAAATACTATACATACTTTATAGTAAACCCAAATGTTGTAAAAGTACGCCAGGCATGTGGATAATTCATTACAACTGTTTTGCTTTGTCCATGTCAATCAATGAAAAAGTTATTGATTTTCAAATCTAAATGGATATTGGCGAATGTCCGTTGAATATCTGTTGAATGTTGAATGTGAGAATATAAAACCAACTTTACCTCCATAGTGCCGTAGTGCTGTACTGCATGTCACCTTGCGACTCTCGAAAGCATAGAAAGGTACCAGTAGACTACTGTATAAATGCCCAGATACGTAGTCAAAAATACATACGATATGTCACACAAATCATGTAATTGATAGTAGATGACAGCTTAGTCAGTATCGAATCTGCTGTCTGTTTACGTTTACATCGAGCGTGTATCATAGGCTGCAGGCTAACGATAGCTCAGCTATCATCACACGTACGATACAGTACGGTAGTTTACAGTACTGGAACTCTAGCGAAATAGCTACGATAACCACTAAAGTAAGATACCTTCAAAAGAGCACCACCGGTCCGGCACAATGTTCGTAACATAGTGTAACGTATGAGACTGCAAATAATACAATATATTTAATATTAGAGCATACAGTTCGCTAACTCGACACTCGTGTAACCGATAAGCATTATCTGGTGCCCCACTAAAATGCTTCCCCCAATTGTTGTTCTTCCCGTGTAGCAGAGCCAACTTGAACGCTCCATCTCGCCTATCGCCACCTACTGCGTTGGAGTGTAACGTCAAATCATAATTCACAGTAGATCCTCATCAACCGTAGTCAAAGAAATATGGTGATTTAACCACCTCCACCCTTCCCTTCCCCTTTCACCGTATAACGGATTTTTCTTAGGGTAGCGGTACATAAACGGTCAATTTTCACACTACCTATTGGTCCAACATGTAAATCAAAGCTCAACATATTGCCAAGCCCTGAGGGACTAAGTAATTTCCGAGTTTTGGGACCTTCATTTGGAACAAATAGGTATGGGTAGTCAACGGCGAGAATACAATTATTTATAGATCACGTTTTAATTGTTGCACGAAGCACACATATGATGTTTGACTATTTAAAAGAAAATTGTTAGAGTCAAGAAAGTCCAAGTTTTGTCGTGCATTTGTTTAAGTATAAGACTGAAAATATAATAAGTAAAACTACAAACCAGGTGTCGCGTAGTATGACGCGCCACAATCCTCAAGCCGTAGAGAGCATTGTTTTGGTGACGTATGTTGTGCGAGACGAAAGGTGTAGTTCAGAGCGGTTAGACACAAAACTAAAGATTACTTTGAAGTTTCAAAACTGCAACGTGCAAGTGACTACATAACAGTTTTCATCAAAAATTAAACACAATCCGAAGCGTCTTCCAGCTAACTGTATGGTGTAGCCTAACAAAGACATCTAGGCTAATGACATATGATCTACATTTTTTACCTTTTTTTTTCGGTACCGTAGGTTAATTCAACCTCATATCCTAATTGTTAAAGTGAATATGATTATTAGGCCAAAAGGCTCCCGCTGGTCACAACAATGTTTGTACGGTATACAGCCCTGATCCAACCAGTTAAGTAGCCAACACTTATGAATGGAAAAACAACTTCACACATTATTAAACATGTTCTGTCAGTTAGCATTACAATTACTGTCAACCAAAATAATGTATAAATAAGACGTAAGAGGAGAAAGCCTTTCTGCGAACTGTGTGTGTGTCGCCACCTGTTCATGTGGCCTGTCAGAGCGGCGCAAGTATATTGATTGGTCCAAAGCTTTACTGTGTCCCGCCCTTCTCCCATACTTAGCGATACTGCAACCTCAATGGACGCAACAAATGCCATTTACAAGTATGCTGTAGTTTGTACCTCCTTCTACATCGTTGCCCTCAGGTTAGCCTAATTAATTTTGTCATGGCGTGCCCGTGGCAGGGGGCTGTAGCTCTCTGCCCAGTCTCCGAATCCAGCATCACAACAACACTACCTGTAAATCAAGCGTATCGGCAAGGATTTCGATCTCAAAGTTGCTGTGGACCAGTTATAATGTTGCCGCACAAAGTTTAATATATTCTCAAATCTTTTTAAATTGCTAAATAGTCTTCTGGATTGTCGCTGGACACCCTACAATGTCTTTATTGTGCGTAAGAGGTAAGTGTACCAGAGCTATAATTTTAGTAGGCTACAGAAAGTTAAGACTACACAAAACAGTTGTTTCAACTACATCATGTGTTAATCAAATGCAATAATCGAATGAACACTTCACACAGGTTTGCATGGCATTTCCCTGAGTACGTTTAACAAAATCTGTCTGCTGAGATGTTCATTGTTTGGTTTTTCCTTATACTGAAATGCATTACCAAAGCAATAGTTTACTGCATAGTTTACAGCGTAGGCTATTTTGACGACATAATATGTATAATATAATATATTTATTATGTTTATCACTGTCATTTTGAGATCACTGAATATACGTTAAAACCACAACCCCGTGGTAATTGTGTCAAAACATTTTATTTAATTGTTTTGTCTTAAAAAATAGGTAAACTGAGATAGTTAAGAAACTAGTAGACTACACTAAATAGTCATAAAAATTAGTAGTGATTTGTAGTCACTCACTCAAACATACACATATTGATTCCTATCCCATACTTGTTTACATAAAAAGTATTGTACATACCATATTTAGATGCTTTTCGAAGTAGTTTGAACATTCCTTTAATGTGTTATATATCCAAGTTTTTTTATGTGGTATAATATATTTACTTTTTGATTTACTACAAAGATTCCCGTTAATGGTGTAAATTTGTGTCAATGTATTGCTGCCGTTAAAGACTAAAATATTACTTTTCTTATGTTTATAATATAGGCTATGTATTGTAAAATACCCCCTTAATGTTCCTATGTGTTATGGCTTGTGCAATGCAATACCCATTGAACATCATTCTGCATAAGAAAGTAAATAATCAAAAATACACTTATACATGATTCATTAGCGGTGTACATCCTTTTTAAAAATTAATGTAAACTCTTTATACAAATGTGCTTGAATGAGGTATTTATGACATGATTTCAGTGGGGGAATACAATGGGCTTTTTTTCTCTATACAGCAGCAACAGAAATTCCTTTCCCGTTGTTTGCTCAAAAGGTAATAGTGAGGTGTTATCGTATTACATTTGTAAACTCAAGTAAACCAATCTTATGTAATATGATACATGCTTATTTTGAAAATAGTTCTATATTGTCTTGTGGGCAGGAGATAGATCAGAAGGCAAATAATGATGTAGCTTGGTGCCAGCTTAATGGGTCTGGTAACCAAGTGTCATTGTACTAAATGAGTGGTCCGTAATACAGCTTGTACAACATCCATTTATTGATTACAGATGTGGCAAATGGAAGCCTGTCCAATGATAAGAGACTTAGGTACTATTGTGACTCATCCCTTTGGCCCATTGCAGCTTGCTCGCTTGTGTGTATTTGTTCATTTGCAACTAGAAAAGGCTCATCTCCATGGTGACACATAACAGATAAGTGTTGGCCCTAGAAGTGGACACATGTTGGAGAGTATGTGATTCCTGCTATGAATCGGCACAGAGTTCAGCAGACCACTGGACTAATGTTGTCACATCAGCATCCCAGGAGCTGATGTCATAATCATAGTCACTTCATTCACCAGCTGGAACTTTTAGACATATCGGCATTTGAATTTCTGTCAATAGCAGCAAATGGCTAGATTGAGACATTGAATAGGTCATGTTGCTATTCTAATCTACAGAATGCTAAATAAGAGTTTTGATGTTGTGGCAGGATGTCTGGGAGTGTGTTGACTCACAGGAGGTTGGAACACTAATCTCTCTGGGTGTTGCATTGCATGTACTCTATAGTGTTTGATCAGCATCAGATCACTTTTAATTTCACCATACATAACACTATCCAGAATAGTGTGGGTCATGTGACACATGACCAGACCATGAATTAAGAGCGCAGTGAGTGCATTCAATTCAGTAATTCTCTTTGCAGGCAGCTCGGCCCGCTTTGTAAACTGCAGATACAGTTGTAACGTGATTTCGATGGCGGGACAAAATGGACAAATCTAAGGTTGGGTGAGAAAGAATGAATGAGACAGCAATTAATAAAAATATGCATAATAGAGTACAGACAGGCCCGCTGAGTTTACTGGTAGAATTATGACAGGAAAGAGGAGAGGGAGAGATTAGAGATTGTGGATTTAATCCCCTGGCCATCTGTTCTACCCCCACCCGCTCCTCCAGCCTACACAAAATCCAAATTCAACACCACTGTTAGCAAGGGTTGCGACGTCACCGCACGCTTTGTTGTAGCCTGTTAAAACAACACGTGTGACTGTGTTGTCATTTAAACAAAGTTTACAAAAGGGATACAAATAAATAACTGTAATTGACAAGAATAAAACAAAGAGTCAGACATTTAATATTGACGGTCAGATCAACCGAATAAGCAAATCACCGTCCCAAGTCGGGAAGGACAGAAATGTGCCGTTCTTAAGCCATCGTGTCTTTATTACATCATGCAGCACTTACTTCTAAAGTGCTGCAGAGTAAGTAAGTAATGGTAAAATATCATTCCTTACATCTATGCCCATTAGAGGACAATAACTAACAAGATTGTTTAGAATTAGATTCCTCATGCTGGGAGCATCAAATTAGAAAATGTTACGCTTCCTTTTTGTTAAATGTTGTACGAGGCATCTAGTTCTTGAGCTTGACAGAAGAAATATGCAATCACAATATATTGTGTTTACAGTACCAAGTGGAAATATGTTGTAAAGGTGGAGGCAAGGTGCAATCCTAAATTCCTTTCACTTTCTGCTGGTCTACAAAAAGCATTATCACTTCCAAAGAAATCCCACAATGTCATTATCATGTGCAGGGCAATGGCTGTGTGAACGTCAATGCATTGTGCATTAGATATACAATAGGGTATGTTTCATTCCATTGCTTAATATTGACCATTAGCTTGTTCAGTGCTAAATGAAGAATCTTTTACAGTTCATTTATTAGCGCAAAACCAATTGGCAAGGGGAGGTTTGTTGATGCCTCCAAAGGAAACTGGACTTAAGAAGCAGTTTTCCACCATAACCCTGCTTTATTGCTTCCTGCAGCTCCGGTCGCATAATGTGAATTAGCTCATGGGGCTGTGAATGCATGGCACAGTTACTGTTGGTGTTAATGAAGCTTAAATGGAAATAATGAGAAGTCACTGTCGTCTCTGCACTCATCCACAGTTTCCTTTCCTTTTCACAGAGAGGAATGTGCAAAGCAGGAAACACTTTTGATAAGATTCCTCCCCTCACTTCCTTAGTTAAGGAACAAAGTATATTCTTTGTCTTTGTTCCTGTTTTTATGAGGCATTGTGTGGGGTGTATTCACTTTAGTTCTCGGGTATGAGTTATATGCAGACTATTTAGTTATTGCTAAATATTAGATATACACAGTAAACAAGGCTAAACAAACAATGGTGTGGTATTCCACAGTTATGTTTTTCCTCTTGCCTTAATCTAATCCAGCCCATCTGCCATCACAGGCTTCATTGGTTTAGTAGATTGAAATGATACAGCAGCAGATTAATCTCATAACCGTTATTGTACAGATGGAGCAACTGCCTAAAGTGTGACGGTATCAAAGACAAAGCACAAATTTGTTCCAGTAAACAGTCTTTCTGTTGTCATTATGTCAGTGTTTTTTATTACCGTGTGGCTATTAGTGGCTCACCTGTTTTGTTTTCCTACCACTCAATTAATACATTTATAGAATATTAGTAATCTTTATTTTATTTTACCTTTTTTATTTTAACAGCAAGTCCAAAGAGACCTGGCCAATGTAGCAGTTGAACAGATACACAACATATTAAAATACATGTAATAGTTGCATGACTTTTTATTGCATGAATAAATATCTTTAACTTAAGTGTATGAACAATATTATTATGTTTATTAGTATGTATTATGGATAGTTCATATGTAATGCTTAGAGGTAAGATCATATTCAGGATCGAACCCAGGATGGACCCTTCGCCAGAAACACCTATTATGTTGGAAAACTGAGGGGAGAATACGGTACTGGTAGTAGCTAGCTATCAGGTAGACATAGTCAGGCTACTACATTCTTCCGGTTACGTTTTGACAACTCTTGCATATTTAAAATGAATTCAGTATAGTATTCAGTATAGTATATAGTGCAAATCCATTTAGATTTTCAGCATGGCTTCAGGAAATTGAAAGATTTAAATGTTTTATTGGCTCTACTCGTCACATCCGTTTAATCCCCCAAGGTCCTGCTGATTTACGAGTGTACTTTTGTAACACTGCGTCATCAAATCCAAATGTTAACATTAATAGGCGTCCCCCTCTCAGCCCCTCCCCTTCTCTCCCTCTGCTCCTATTTTTAACATTTATCTAACTTGTGGGTGCAGTCGGGTGCACTCAGAGCTGTGGGTGAAGCTAAACTTTAAAGGTATAGTCAGTGATTGTAAGCTAATGCACTTTTTGTGAAATTCAGCAGATATTTACTCATGGTCTGCTACCTGCCCATTCTGTGTGCATGCTGAAAAAATAATCTGGTGTTTCTACCCAGGCCTGGCTCTATAAATGGGAATGCAAACAAAGTGGTGCAGACTGCACACAACAATTAGCATGCTATAACCAGACCCAAAAACAATTTTGTGAATAAGGTCTGGACACGCTTCACTGGGAAGTGTTAACATTCGTTGCCTCCTACTACATGTAGACCTCTGATTTAATGTTGAGACTATTACACAGCGTTTAACAAATCAGTGTTGCTACAACTGTTTTGATCACCTCATCTAGCTCTACAATTTCGAACGCTTGATTTAAACGTCGTCTCACTAACCCACGCTGATGGTTGGCTGTGAAAACACTAATGCGAACAGGGTTTCCAGACTGTAATCTAAGTGAAAAGAATTGATCTGAGAGCAATAGTCTGGCGGAGTTAGGCTAAACAACAATATCCTAGCCTTGGCAGTGTGTTTTCAGTGTAGTATGTGATGGAGCTTCTGAAGGAGCTTCTGTTTGTTTTTGAATTGGTTAAAATATCAACAAGCTTTTTCCAGAATTTTTTAATCAAATAAACAACTGTCGGTTTGCGTAATTTAACCATTTTGTCCCCTCTATATTGTTTATCAGTATAACAAATAAACAATACCAACTATGTAGACCTGTTACCATGTTCTCTTCAGATGACTACTATGTATACACAATAATGACACGACTACTGTATGTGCTTATGTCTTCATGCTCATTCACACATGGCTGTAGTAATGAATTGGTTAGACCTGTATAACCATGGTTCATGTTTGTTTTCCTCTTGGTTAAGCAAGCCTCATTGTTCAAATATGTGTTATAGTGCATATTTATTTTTTAAATGTGCACTGTTGTCCTTCAGATAAGGTTAAACATTTTGATTTTCCCTGTTGTCGACTCAAAAAAATAGCTGCCTAAAAATGTAGCAAAATTTCGTCTGTTCTGACTAACTTATATTTGTCTTTTCTTTTGCAGTGAAAAAAGCCAAACTTCAAGGACCCCCTAGTGAGTAAAATGGTTTACTTAACAGCATTTAGTAGATGCTTTTCTCCAAAGCGACAGACTAGTTACATTCATTTGAATATTTTACAAGTATGGAACTACTGTAAAATGTATTTCTCACCAAATTAGAAGTCTCTCATATGTTTGGGAAATGATGTATGCAAATCAATTAGTTTTGGGAAGGTTGATTTCTGCATTGCTTACTGTAACTCACTGTCCTTCTAGGCTAGCCAACAGAGAGATGATCTTAGGTCAGTGTTGGCTAAATCTAAACCCTCATGCTCTCCTATACAAATACCTCCAATGTTTAGCTTCATTCCTGTTCTATAAGTCTTGTGATCATTGCAGGTGATAAGAGTACAGGTGTCAATTTGCCCACTGTCTGCAATTTCACTCTTTCCATGTCCACAACTGCATTAATTGGCAACAACCTGCCTGCTGTAAGGATCCAGCTAATCTCTAAACTTGTTTAGCACATGTTTATCCAATTTCCCATTCAATTTTCAACGTAGTCTTTTATAGCCCATACGTCATTGACATGATTAAGCAGCTGTGAGATTCAGGAAATTCCCAGAAACAGCAGTTTGTGTATTTAAATATTTAACCAGGAAATCTCTTGGGATTAAACATCTATTTTTCAAGGGATTGGCCAAGATGGCACACCATTCTAACATTCCAAAAAATGGAGCACTTTAAAACGGCCAAGAGACAACATTGACTTATTACAACATGCATCGTAGGAATAGCAGTTGCCCCTGGTTACACAGTTCATAATCAAAGGTTCTTACCCTTAGGCACTCAAGTACAGTTGCTTGTGTAGGATGTACTGCATGATCCTGTTACAGTACTATGGCATGGTGAATGTGGACTGTGAACCCAGGGCTCTACGCTAACCTTTTTGCCAAGGAGTACATGTGCTCCTAAATCAAAAACTTTAGGAGCACAAAAATAAATTTAGGAGCACAGTGAAAATTAACAGTTTATTAACAAATACG
>JAOEGT010048310.1:0-36939 GCA_025447795.1 Speoplatyrhinus poulsoni
GTATGTGTCGTGTTTTTCTGTTAGATTAAATCCTTTATTTTGTTAAAAAGAGTGTCTTGTCGTTCCCGACCGTCACAATTACATTGTCTTTGACAATGTGTTAATATGTGTGGTCCATCAGAGGTAGTTTGACCATTCAGAAGCTCTCAGTGTGAAATTATGCATGAGGTGATCATACTTACATCCTTACTAGATGCTCGTGGTACGGGCATCTAGTAAGGATGCCCCCTGGGCGCCTCCCTTGGGAGGTGTTCCAGGCACGTCTGGCTGGGAGGAGGCATCGGGGACTAGGTGTTGTTGGGTGGAGAGATTATATCTCCACACTGGCCTGGGAACATCCCCCAGTCAGTGCTTGCTAATGTGGCTCAGGAAAGGGAAGTGTGGGGTCCCTTGCTGGAGCTGCTGCCCCTGAAACCCAACTACAGATAAGCAGGAGAAGATGGATGGATAAATGGATGGTGATCATTCCCTCCACGTAGGTTTATATCAAGATAAAATCATACTGTCCAAGTTCTGTCTTCTCTGGCCTTCAAGCATTGCGGATGCTGGGCGACCTGGCTTTTCTCAGCCTCTGACATTTATTTTTAAAATTCACGTTGGAGAAGGAATGAAAGGAAGCAGAGAGCAGTGAGCCAAGAAACTTGGCACAATAGCCTTGTGTGACCTCACTGTATACAGTTCAGACTCCGGCCAGCGTTCATAAGTCATAATACAATCCAAACAAGTTCACAGAGGAGGCAGACGAGTGCAATGGCTCAGGGACGAGCTTTGAAGAATAAAGCGCCAAGAAACTATAAACCTTCCTGGGGGATGGACAGACATTAACTTTCAGTGCAGTAAACCTGAACCTAAATACGCTAATTTGCATATATTTCTTGTAGAGAAGATAGAAGAGAAAACACATTTTAAATTAGGAATGTGTTTATTTCCTGGACTGACCTGTTTAGCATTAAACGAAATCCAATCTCTATTTAGACAGCTGCAAATTAGGCACAATTAATTATTTTTTGTTGTCTCGGGTATTGGGATTAGTCCGAGCTGTTTTTATCCATCCTTCAACAGTGATGTTCCCAAATATTAAAGAAGGCGAGTGAAATGCTAATTTGTGTTCTAGCTAGTACATATAAACAATACGGTGGGCTGGGATTAGCGGTGTTCAGCATGGCTGGACCAAAGAAACTGCACACAGTTCGCAGACAGTTAGACTGCACCTCTGAGTTGCTTCTCTGTGGTCTCACAGCTGACGTTTCATGAGCAATCACTGCCACGTACCTATTTGCCCATCCTGCAAGCACCGAGCATTTGCTTGCACTCGGCACCTTGCTGTATTTTATTCGCCCTTTAATTATTCAGCACACTAAGTTGGTGACACATCTTGCTGGACAATGCTATTCATTTTGAAACAGGCATCCACTACTGTACAATTTAAAAGTTAAACAAACATACAAGTGAGATAATTGCTCAGAGCGGACTGGAACAATTAGAATTTAGAAGCCACAATCTAGCTGTTGTCAGGGTGCCTTGAAGCAAGGCACACAAGGCTCAGGAAGACGCAGCTAGTCATCATCCGTCTCAGAAGGTAAACGACAGAATACTGTGATGATTACATCCTAATTATGTGACTGAAAACAAATGTTTACTCACCCAATCTTGTCTTATTACAGTTGTTACAGTTGTTAGGTGGTGTCAAGGAAATATTAGTTTTAAGCTCTACTTCCCTGCTTGTTTGATTCATTAGTTCTGGTGTAGTGCGCCATGTTCCGCATAGCTGACTGCATTTCATTCTGCCTTCTCTTGTTTTAACTCTTTTATTTCTTTATTTTTGTATCTTCTAGCTGTCACTTCATGCTCTGCTAAGTTAATTTTGTTACTGGTTCAACCTGGTCCTTGGTGTTTATCTACGGAGAACTGTGACAGAGCCATGAGTCGCTGGATACAAATTTAGAAGTTTTCCAACATGGAATGTTCCTGAACATGCAGTTAGCTTCTATTTTTTCTTCACCTCCCACGTGTGCTTAGTGGCACTTAGTGAAAGCTAATGTTTACCTCCAGTAGTTTAACAGAAAAAAAGTAAATGGGTTTGAGGCAATGTCAACTTTTTTATTTTTTATCTTTATGTTCTGTACCGGTACAGGCAGTGTGATTATTTAAGTAGTATGTCATATTATATAAACACCAGTGGAGGCACCCCAGTGTGCCTGGCCACAGGAAGCACTGTGATGAAAGGTTTCACAGTAGCTTTCTTCTTGGCAGGAGGGGGGCATTAAATTGGGTTCACAAGTCACATGATAAACTGGAAAGACTAGCTAGCTACCTCCGTCAAATCATTACCTGTTGCTATGCATAACTGTCAGTGTCACCATGCACACCGAACATGTCCACTTTTATCTCAAGATCACAAATACCCATCCAGCAAGCATGCTTCAAAGAGCAGGACCTTTGTGGCTCTTTTCCTAATGCCTGCCTGTAATTAAAGGAAAGCCCCAACCGATTGCACAGTGTGAGGACCATAGTTCTATTTGATGAAGACAGGCCTGTCGTGATCGTAGTGTCTCAGAGCCCATGGACTATGACATTTATTCTAGTCGGCACCAGATAAACTAATCAGTGAAACATATTATTTTTTTAAAGAACTTCTTTGACTAATTTCCCTTACTGTCGGTCTCTCCCTGCCTACACTTGAAACACTGTTAACACTGCATAGTGCAGTCAGGAGCGCCGTTATGCAAATATTTCAGAGTGGCGAAGGAGCGGGGACAGATACCGCTCACAGCAGAGAAAGTTCAGATGTCGGCCACTAACCCCGCTTCCACAAGTTGACTCGCAGAGCCAGCCTTTACATAGCCTGCATAAAGTCTGGGACACAGCGCTGACTAACTGAGTCAGTACCCGCCTACGTGACAAGCGAGGTATTTTGATTGACAAAGCACGATGACCAACTATGGTGCTACAATTATAAGAAACATGCACTTATCGGATGACCAAGTCGGACGTTAAACATTCAATGAGGAAAACTAAACAACAGGACACTGGCTGTTTAGGTAAAATTAGCAGTAGTTACTTTTTAAAGGAAATGTTTTATTATGAATTAGTAAATAAAGCACTGCACTATCATTGCACCGGAAATTACAGAGACATACTTGTGTAAACTTAAATTGATACTTCCTGAAAGTCTGAGAGTCCTGTGTCAAGCTTACAGGGGTATCTGTATCAGACGCTCAGCACAGAGATGTGACATAGTGCTAATAGCACAGCTTTGTGCTGTAGCAGCCAATGATAGAGCAGATACTAAGTCACATGCTCAATCATCCTGGACTCAAGGAGATAGTCAGTAGCAGCTACTTCTAGCTACTCAAACAAATGTGTATGAAATGGATTCAGATTGATCCGATGGTTATAGCACCAAATATTTACAACCTCTCTGCTTTACATTTAACAATGTATAACTCGCTAGTCGAAAGTCGCTAAAACTTTTAATGGTAAAATTTACGCGAGGTCTTGTTTGTGGTACAGTATATCTGCTGACATTTAAAAATCAGCGCCCCCATTTTGGTTCTCAAAATGGGGGCCTGGAGCCCCAGGGGGTCGCGAGACACAGCAGAGGTGGTCACGGGATGATTTTCAGAATGAAACAACACTTGGGAACACAAAGTGGTGCAGACCGCACCACCACACAACGCTATCCTAATGCATGTCCTATGTGGGGGTGGAGATTCTGAGAGAGCACCCTATGGACAAAGATTTTATAATTATACAAAGAATTATATTTTTATGTTTTTATTATTATACAGATACAATGGTGCATTGTAATGCATTTCAATGGAGCAACAATGTAATGCTTTTGGTCTGAGTGGGTGTGTCATTAATCAGTGGGCGTGTCATTAATTAGTGGGCATGTCATTAATGGCATTTTGCTGTGGAGGCTGAGGTAGACAGTGCCCAAACAGTTAAATCTACTGTACATGGCCTGAAACAAAGTTAATTACACTCAAAACAGTTTGCTGCAGAAATACTGGGGCCTCAGATTGATCGTAGGTACTTGGGAATTAATGCTATATACTAAAAGATATTCATTAACCCCCCAATCCCAGAGATAAATTATTGGCAATAGTATGGTGAAATCCGTGGACCTCACCATTGACTTGCATTGAACACTGGGTCGTTCCAAAAATCGAATGCGGAAGTGCCATCCGTTGGAACCTATCTGTTAACTCTCTGCTATGGCTTTGATGGGAGAGGTATTTTGTTTTGAATGAGTTCAAATGTCAACAAGATTTCTCCAGCCCTATTTTTGGTTTCAGAAAGATTCCCTCAATGTCAAACTAATTCCCATTTACATCTGGAAACGATTTTGAGAGTCCCAGATGGACAGTAGATGATTCCCAGACCATAATCAAATGCTAGCGATTTTTCACATTTATCTTAACATTATCAATCATTTTACATGTATGTGTTAATCAGTAGTCTATTCTACCACAGGTTAAAGCTATAAACTAACTATACTAACAGTTTCAATGTACGGCTCCCCAGATGGACTTGTGACAACAATCCTTCTGGCATGTCAGGTTATACGTAGGGCGTAGAGTGGAACTATTTCTGGGATTCAGCACAGCGCTGTGAAACGAGCTCTTCGTCAGATATGCGGCAGCTCTGTGACCATATGTAGGCCTTAGTTTCTTGGGAGACTGGTGGTTCAAATCCAGCTGGCGGAAACTTTCCAATCTGTTCTAGTATTTCTTTCAGTGACGGCTCCTGCTCATGATATTAGGGGGGGCTGTTGTTATGGTGATTCATTCAATAGGTTAAAGGTATCTAAGTAAATCATTCTAGACAAAGCTTGTTGATCAAAACAAAATAAATCCTCTTTCCTTCTGCCAGAATCTCTGCCACCACACACTGAAAACCTAGCAAAGGCTAGGATATTGTTGTGTGGTGCGATCTCCACCACTTTGTTAGTGTTACTATTTACAGAGGCAGGGCTGTGTATAGGCTACAAACATCAGATTTGTTCCAGCACAAAGAACATGCAGCCAGCAGACCAATGAAATACAGCCTATTGTGAATTGACAGTGCAATCGCTTACTATAGCTTTAAGTCAACTAGCTATTGTCACATAGCATTGTAGCCTACAATTTCTTGTTTTAGTTTTTCTTGTCGCCTCACTAGTGACATGCCACTAGCCTACGCCCTAGATGGCAACATAGGCTAAACCAGCACAGATTACAACTAAATTAATCAAATACGTGTCTTAAATAATGAGGGCCACAAGACACACTTTAGATTGATAATGAAAATGAATTAATGAATAATGGTCAGAATGGAGTCAGTTGTCATGTTATTTTAGGTGCAGCAAAATGCTCTCGCCCAATCTCGTTTACAGTAAGCTACCAGTAGTCTACGGCCAGCTTGGTTCCAATGAATGCAAAACATTGACCTGCACTTTTGGAAAAATATGTAATGTCTATGAGCGATCAGGACGGAATTCAGCCATATTGAAATTGGCCAAAAATGCTATACGTAATACAGGGAACATTGGACGCTGATTGGATTAAGATATTTAGAGGCAGGACAGTCAGCTAGCGTTACTGTTACTCTCTTTCTCCCGTTGACGTTGCATCGCCCAATCACCCTAAGGAACAAACCGTCCCTAATCTCTTTCCAACTCATTTCTTGACTCTCTGTAACTCTTCTGTCCAATAAAGAAGAAAAAAGCTATAAGAAAAGTTATCGACTGTTAAATAGCTTTTTATTCCAGAAAATGTACTCATTTTCGCCAGGGACTGTATAGAACGTCTTTTCATCATTGGCTATTTTTAACAAGATGTAGGCTATAACATCTAACAATAGGCTAGCTATTTTTTGTCATGGTTGGCTAAAATCTGTCTACTCTAGCTTGTGTTATATACTTATTTGACATCTCACTATGTATTCTCTGTTTTTTGTTATTATACAGTATGTTTCTTTTAGAATACTAATAAACTCCAGAGCAGCTCTCTGCGAGAATACTAAACCTTTCTACTGATATTGAGTATTAGTGATGAAGTTATTTTTCCACAAACCTGGGTTGTGTCTGTAGTAGGCTACAAATAAGGGAGGATAGATTTCCATCCAAAATATTTTCAAATATTACATCTGTGTCATGGTGTATGCAAAGATAACTGTTCCTGCTGTTGTGGATTGCGCAGTGGTGGAGACAAAATGAATCACAAACAAAGGTGGATTACAGAGCACCAAGGAAGTATGTAGCTCAAGGAAACTGCAATTTTATGAGTTTGAGAAGCTATTTGCACCTCATAGTTATTGCGTTGTTGTTTTCCCACAAACCTGTGTTGAGACGTTGCCACAAGTCTGCTTTGTCAGCCAAATCCTGACACTGATGGCTAATCTTAGCCAGGCTAATTCCATTAAGATAATTCTGTTATTTCACCTGGCAGTCATTCCTATATGTGGGTATAATGATTTAGGTCTCAACACAGCTTGAAGCTTTATCATATTGTATTCATTTGAGTTCTTAATTATTTATGCTTGCTTCTATTGTATGTAGGTGTAAGAGGGTCCAAAAGTATGTTTCATAATTCTTCAAAAACGTTTCTCAATTTATACATCCAAAAACAAGAAAATACATGCTAGCCTAACATAAACAACATCTCCACTTTGCTTAATTTGAGATATGTCCATATTTAATATGAAATGGAAATACATCTTTAAACAAAATAAACAATTACATTTTGTTAATTGAATTACTAAGAGTTGATCAACTTTCCTGACACATTGGAAGCTTGTTTTGGAGAAAAACCTGCTGTGTACTGCAAACAAAGACTTATTTCATGACATTTCATGGCCACAATTGGTCTGTGGACTTATTAAGCTAAGAGCGCTTGCTTCAAAGCAACAATCTCAATTTTATACATCTAACAACAGTGGTTCACCAGAAGATGTGTGCTGTTGTTCTGTCCATTGTATATTGTAAATGTAATTGCCGCTTGTTTCCTGTTGTCATGGTGATCAAGGTCACCATTGTCAATCAAATATTTATTATAATGTTTTAAATGTTCTTATTCTTTTTTGTTCTAGCAGCTGTCATAGTATGTTAACTTTAGCATGTTAGAGCCTAGCTAACTTCATGTTGTAATGGATGAGTTAAGCATATGCATGACTGTTATTCCTGCTGTGGTCATTTGGCGAAGACAACTGTAATGTTCCGGTGCCAAGTCCTTCACTGAGCCCAGTGCATGACTGGAATTGTTATTAACCGGTAGACGAATGCTTTGGTTTATTATACTGGCTACCGTGCCTTCAAGCTGCGCGTGTGCGTGCGTGTGTGCGTGCGTGTGTGCGTGCGTGTGTGCGTGTGTGTGTGTGTGTCTTCTATCCTTTTCTTTGTTTGTGTTAGTGCCTACTTGCTTTGAGAGGAAGAGACTGCCATGCAGTCATCTATACAACTCCATAATCTAAGCAAGCTAATGCATTTGCAATGGCAGTTGGAACTGGGTCGGGTTTTGATTTCGCAGAATCATTGTACACCTCCGCCCTGGCATGAGCCTCATCAAAGCACAAAAGACAGCATTCAGGATCGGGACAACCATGTATATTACCCTTTAGGATACTACTGCTCAACTTCGGAGCTCCTGCTTGTCATTCCAGTTGTGTGATCAGTCCGCATTAATGCAATTATCTAACAGGAATAAATTGCATTAATTCACTTGGGAGTTAAAGACTTTTTTTTCCTGTTTGGATGCTGATATAAACAACAGTAATGAGGTAATGATAATTACTGTTGTTTATTTCAGCCACATGGAATATTAAGGAATTCTTGTGGGGACTTTATTTTCACATACTAGCTGTTGAGTGTTCTGTATGCTACAGTAATGTGGTATTATGTACATTTATCAGCATATAAAATTACACTTTGTACATTGTGGAAGTATGCCAGACCCACAAATTATGAAATGCTATGAAATATCAATGGCAGTAGATCCCGTTAATGACGTTTTCTCTTGCTAGCTGTCAAACATCCCTGGTTTCTCTAATTAAAACCATAATTATGGTTGATGCAATCATCATTACACATGCCACACTTGAAGTAGAAGACAGTGGGCGTTTTAACATGCCGTGTTTTACCTTTGCTATTGTTAAGGAGCTCTTAGTTCTTAATTGAATCGTTCGTTATACTCTGTCACAATGGAACCATAGGCCTACTGTGTTTCTGTTCGCAGTTTGTGTTTGGTTATGATAGGAGTTTGGTGATTTCTCGTTATGACATGATTTCAGTGAGACTATACAGACAGTGATATGAGTCATTGTATTAAGAAAGAGCAATGCTTGTATATAAGAAAATAACCCCATTTTTAAGTTTAAGTTGATTAAGTACTGGCGGCGGCTGCACTATAAAACTATTTGCTGTATGAATGATTTCTGTATTCTATTGATAATTCTCTGAAATGAGAGTATTGATTCTGAATTCCATATATTATGCAATCTATTTAGAATATTATTTCAGCATTTCAAATAAGTAATGTGTCAAGGGGACTAATAATATATGGAAAATATATTTTCTTGCTAATCAACCCAGAGGCAAAATGCTCCTCTCTGACCTTACACTTTTTTCAGGCTCCTGTCAATAAACCTCGAAGTTCAAGAATAAAACATAGCACGTGTTATGAGTGTATCGCCTCTCTTCTTTCTCCTCATATACCCATGTATACTGATTTGCCCTAAGGACACTATGCACTAGCCAACCTGTATGTGTGTAGTCACTTTGTATTTATGTGAGGTGGTGTTGTTTGCAGTCTAGGTAAATCATAGATGGGTTATGTGTCAACCATGGTTTTGAAGCTACTCCATTCTACACAAAGCGTGCAATGCAATTTGGTAGATGCCTTGATGGCACTTTGAATAATCTTATACAATACTTATTTGCCTATCTACAATGTAAGATGTCCCTGAGTGCTTTTAAAGGCATCCTGAAATGAAATGTTTCATTATTTGTTATTATTATTAATGCAACTTGTTTTATTGACAGATAATTGTATATTTCCCAGTACCATATATATGGTTGTCTGGGGTACAAAATATATTCTAAAATACTTGTATTAACTAAGACAAAATGAAAAGAAAAACACTGTAATATTGGTAAGAGTGGTTTTACTTAATTAGGCTGTTTGTAGATGACTTTGGTCTATATAGAGTCTACTCTAGACTGACCCTGGCCTGTAACTGCTTATCTGAATCAGACATTGAGATGATGTTGTCTTGTAGAAATGCTAAAGGTTCTTATGAGTCATGTAAATGTAGAGTATGTGTAATAAACATAATAACACACGGGCACAGAGATCACAATGTTAGAATAAGGAGCAATTTTGTTTAAATATAAGTCCATGACAGGTAGTTTCAGGGTCAAACATGACATTCAAAACAGTGAATGGCATCGAAAGCTTACATACTGTACACTACTTTATTGAAATTAATTTATGAAAATGTAAGTTCTTCCTCACTAGACATCATGTCCTTGCATTGGACCTGTGCATTGAAAAACACCCTTTACACATATACACACATTTAAGATAGGCTACAGTATGACCAAAGATACTGCAATAATAACAAAGATGGAGCATTGTAATGCATTTCTATGGAAGCAAAATGGAATGCTTCTGGTCTCTTCAGTGGGCGTGTCACCAAAGGCATTTCAATCTACCATGTATGGCCTGAAACAAAGTTAATTTACCCCAATAACAGTTTGCTGCCGAAACACTGTTGTGGCCTCAGATTGATCGTAGGAATTAATGTCATATATTGAAAATAAACATTATGCCCCCAGAGAGAAATATTGGTGGTGAAACCAGTGGGCCACCTCCACTTGCATGGAACACACCCCTCCCGTCCAAAAATTAAACTCTCCCCCTCTCTCTCTCTCTCTCTCTCTCTCTCTCTCTCTCTCTCTCTCCAGCCATCATCTGTAGTCGTATTACACCGATGGCACACTGAAAGAATGCAACCTTGCAATTATAAACATAGTCATATTGAGACTGGAGATTGGGGCATTTTTCTCGCACCCACCTAAACGATCAAGAGAATGTGACCATTTAAAGCGCAACAACCTGGTAGTTTAACTTGTCTGGTCTGAACTCTCCATCTTGGATGAATGCCTCCTATGAGCACTTCAAGCACCCTATCGTGCCAACCGCATCTGGCCACACAATATGTCGCACTGTACAACGTGGCTTCAACCAACTGGCAGACCAACTGGCAGACCAACGGTGTGTGCTCACCTATACTGGCCATGTTCACCCTGCTTGGCTTGTGATGACGTGATGTCGTGAACTCTGCACACAGTCGCATTTACTCCAAAGCCTTGTTCCTCATAAGACCTTTATCTGTACCCATGAAGAAGTAATACACACACCTGCACCTTTAGTCTGTGAACAAGGAAATGTTAATACTGGATTTCCTGATCTCGTCTATATAACTCGTTAACATTTAATAACTGGAATACACTAAAATATTCCTCACCCCCCCCCCACACACCGATCCTTGTTTGAATTACAGGTCAGGGTTAGACGTTGTCGGCCATGAGCACGGCGGAACGTGTCGCAGGAGCTTGTGAGATATGTATCACTATGTACTGCATAGCTATATCGCCATGTATCACAGATACGCATCGCTGCAGCCCGTGTCCTGTGTGACTTGCAGGTATGTGAAGGTAAGGTGAATCTCGGCCTCTTCACTGCTGTAGTGCAATGTCAACGTATACCGTAAGATGGGATGCAAGGGTTACGGGCTGCATCAGCTAGTTCTGCTGGCTCGTCTGCAGTAGGACCGCAAGGCTGAAGAATGGCCAATAATGTCAATATCAGCCCCTATTCATATAAATAAATGATCACTTGGAGAACAAAGGGCATGTTGTGAAGATACATTTGAGCCAAGAGTGGATGGGTTTGTAATTTATAAGAATGAAGACACGTTTGCCTACCTGTACCCGCAATGTCTTTTTTGTTTCTAGCATGCTTATGCATGTACAGTATGTGTGGCTAATCAAGTTGGCACATATACTGTACCTACTTATATACACAGCGGGTAAAATTATTATTTTATTTTATTATTAAAGTATTGAACACGTCACAATTTGTCTCAGTACACATCATTCTAAAGGTGCTATTGACATTACATTTTCACCAGATGTAATCAATACATATATTTAAATAAATAAAAATACGTCCCGAAATTAAGTTATGTGCAGTAATGTGAAACGACCGAGGGAAAACATGAAGAAGAAGGAAAGCCAAGAAACCATCTGAAATATATCAGTATTCGGAAAGCACAGGTAGGGTTAGCCATACTCGCTAACCCTAGCTCACATAACAAAACAAATCAAAACAATATCCCTCCTCGGCCCTCTGTAGCGCCGCTCCACACATTAAAACACATTGTGAAGCAAAGCATAGTACTACTAGCTTTGTTGTTGTGAGCGGTGTTCGCCAGTTTGTTTGTGTTCCTATTTAGGGAGCCAGGGCTCGCACAGAGAACGGTAAGATACTGTAGTAGTAGAATGCTAGGATTTATTTGGTCAATTCAACAAAACGTGTATTAGCTTACAATTAGCTTGCAATACCTTTAATATCAGCTGGTTCATTCTCAACTGATGGCCTACAAAAAGGTGTTTCATTACCAAGGCTGAACAAGAACAAAGGCTGCAGTGCATTTGATGGAAAGTTGGAATCTGCCTCAAATCAAGAGTTGTACAGTAGCCCGTGTCTTATCCATGTGTAACGTGGTGAGTGCATGTCAGGAATCCTCACAGTTAATCCATTTAGTTTGTGCTCTCCTTCACTGGTCTGACAGTCTAGTGTCAGCGGCATTCTGACTGAAAGACAAGAAATCTGTCGTTTAGTGGAAGATGCCAGTTAGGTTTCTCCCTGGGGTCATATGGAAGGAAAAAATCACTAAATAAAATAGACAGAAATCAATATGCACACATTGGTAAGCCAGCCACAAATAGACTTCATGCATTAAAGGTGGAAGTCATGCTGGAGAAATATTATTGAATATATTTGAACTCGATCAAAACAAAAACACCTCTTCACCTTCAATTGCATAAGGTGCTCCGTCAGAAGCTCCACCCCCCCCATAGGAAGTGCATTGCCAAGGCTGAAATAGTTTTGCGTGGTGCAGTTTGCAGTTTGCACTCTACACCGAAAACATACCTCTGCATCGACAACATCGGCATGGTGCATTTGTGTGTGTGTGTGTCTGAGAGATACGGTATATCTATTACTATTACAATACAATGGTGAAGGCTCACACTTTACGGCTGTTCCGTTCTGTTCATGTCATCACACTCTGGGGCATTGCAACTTGCCTACACTAACAACTTACCTGTGAAAACTTACCTGTGCATGATAACTTACCTGTGAAAACTTACCTGTGCATGACAACTTACCTGTGCATGATAACTTACCTGTGAAAACTTACCTGTGCATGATAACTTACCTGTTCATGACAAATACGTGTACACCGACAACTCACCTGTACACAGAACACTTACATGAGAACAGTTGTGTAAATGATATATAAGTACGTGTGAATAATAAATATGCAAATACGCATTAGATAATGTTACTGTGTGTGGACATTTTGTGTGTTGTTTTTGCACATAAACAGTACAGGCAAACACAGCAATTACATCTAGCCAAATGCAGTGACTATTAAGAATATTATGCATGTTGACATTGGCCAAAACAATGTTGTATTGATGTTCAAAAACAGTTAAGGCAGAATATTCTGCAATGGCACTCTCACACACATTGATCTGTTATATTCTCATCATGCTAGAAATTGTCTTAAATTGAGAACAATATCCTATTTCTTTTCAGTCCAGCAAGTTTCCTTCCCATTCACAATGTTGGCAAGCTGTATCTACATAATTACATATTTTAAATTATTTATAAAAGAGTGGCAGTAACTGGCTTGTTTATTTTCACTCAAAATGCCACTTCAGTCAGAAACGGCTCTACTAACATGAAACGTGTTCTGCTATGTATGTAGTTTTCTGTAATGATTTTAGTGCTAATGCATATTAACTTTTGTTCCCCTCAAATGGTATGCAATGCAATGCAATTGAGAAATGAAGTCTCCTATTAAATAAAGACGGATTGTCTTTATTCTAAAGCAGTATTGTTTTATTGTTGCCTATAGCATGTTTAAATGTTTGTTTAGGTGGCAATGTATCGAAGTTAACTGTCACAAGCTGATTGCTAATCTGTAGGCTCGCCAGTGTGTCAGATGTTTTATGGGATGTCAGAGTAATTGTAGGGCCACTCTGTCACTGTCATAGTTACCAGCCACCAGCTTTTGTAAGGCAGAGACAGCTCAATGGAGCATTCAGGACTCTTTATCCATAACTATCTCAGGGTGGAGATTTCAATCATGTTCAACCCAGTGCCGAGCTGTCTTTATTTGGTCAAAATGTTGTTGCTTTCACAGCCTTAGTGACACTCGCTTACCTCTAAAGCCTCTGTAGAGCTGAATTGAAATAGTTAATTGTGAATTTCATATCCAGAGTCATGTACTGTAAGATAACCTTGTTTGAGTACAAACTAAACAGACTAGAACAATTCCCAGCCTTATGAGTGGGCGTGTCCAGGCCCAGCTTGATTGACAGCTCCGTGAGCTCTCTCATTTAGAGCGAGAATCAGTTGCGCATGTCATACAGATTCTTCTTTGTGACTGGTCTGTTGAGAAAACGTGGGTGAGAGGACAATAACATCTTCGCAACGACAACCGGTTACAGAGAAGTGAACATCCAAATATAGGCCTATTTGAACTTGAGAATTCAATTATTTTTGTTTTGCTAAATTGACATGACAAAAACGATGACAGTAGCTGTTTAATGTGATAATGGTGTGAAAGAAGATGGTCAATTATAAACATGCTGACCAACTTGTTTGCATCAAATCGACATTATAGAAGTAGGCCTACTTTATGGTGAGCTGTGTACTGAATAAGATCTTCTATAATGAGCTATAGCAACAGACTAATGGGTGAACTTTTAACACTGGAACGGTGTTTGTTTTCACAGATTAGGAGTAGCCTCGTATTTCTCAACATATGCGACAAAATGCTTTTGCTGAGACAAAAATGGGACTTATCTGCATCTCTTGAGATAGCTCCATCATATTGTTTAATTTTTTATCTATTATTTTCCCAAAGCTGTCTTTTATAAGGCTAATTACTTCATGATATAGCGTTTCTCTATAGTTGTTATTGTACATTATATTGTAACTGTTTCTCTAACTTGGATGTGGTCTCTCGATCTCAAAGGCCTTTGTCATAATATTCTTAACATAACATTCATTAAAATTGTGTTTCAATACCCTCTATGGGGGTAAAAAAATAACTGTTATCTAATACTCAGAAGCTAGCTTTTACAATCCACTTGAGACTATAGCCATATACTGCACTGTATATTAAAGTGGTTCAAAATTTTTATAGGAATTTTATATTTATCACCGCTTAAATAGGAAACCATAACCTTGTAATCTATTCATCAATTAAAGATATATTTACATACTGCCAAGCTTTAGTTAGATTTTCAGCACTTTTTCATTTAGTATCGTCTAGTGTAGAAGTCACTTGGCAGGAATGGTGCCCTATAGTGTTCACTATACTGGCGAGAGAGTTTTGGCTATAGGTTACATCTAGCTAGCTGGATAAATAGCCTACAGTACTAAACCTACTGTATAGTAAAAAAGTAGTCAGCCTTTTGTATTTGTCATTTTTTATCCTGAATTAAATAATTCTGGTCTCAAAGTGGTCATGACAACAAAGATGCTTTCAATATTTTAATAATGATAATTAGGTGCATCTAATATTAAATGAAATTTCATTGGTGTATAATTGCTACGTTATAATGACATGGCCAGCATGACAACATTTGCGCATAGATTTTGTCTGTCATATTGTGTAAAGTGTGTGTGTGTGCATGCTTGCAGAAGATGGAGCATGTTACAGTTTTCTTTTTTGCTTAAGCAGTTTTTTAAACCTTTAGTCAAAGCAATAATACCCACTATTCACACAGCCATTCACATGATTGGCAGAACAAACACCTTTTAGCGAAATTAAACACTTAATTCAAAACTATACAATAATTTATGAAAACCCAATTTTGTCAATAAGACACAGTTCATAATTGCTTGAACCAGCTTCACACTGTCGTGCTCAATCTATACACTTTTAAAATGTATCCTCCATATTTCTCTTCAGATATTGAAATAGGATTCATGAATATATTGACCAACCAACACTGAAAACCAGAACCGCACACACGTTTTTATATTACTGTAAATGAAATGAAATCTCCATGATTTAACATCAGTCAGTACATCCATGCATTTCCAAAGGCTACATTTTGCACTGAAAATTAGCACAGAGCATATTGTAAATAGAATAGGGAACATTTGTGGCTACAAAAAGAAAGAAATTAGTCACAGGCTGTTAACTTGCGCAAGACAGCAAGGGAAGAGGATTCTTGAATGGTGAATACATCCTTGCACGTTTAATACATCCTTGCACGGTGGATACAGCTTTTCACGGACCCTGCATCACTTATTTTCGCAGGCATCCATAGCTTGAATGAGGGGTATCCTGACATAAGGTAGGAGATCATAAACATTCCACCGAAATGCCAAATATCTGCTCAATGGGGTAAGGAAGGGAGAGTATGGTGAGATGTACTGGAGTGAAAATCGTGGCTGATGAAGAAATCGGTTTTGGACAATAACAGATTTGTGGCAAGACACATTGTCCCAGATGGCAATGTGTCTTTTCTGCTCTGCATCCATTGGGTCTTCTGCTGTGACATTGTTTTGTAGTCTGTCTATAAATGTGAGTATGTGGGCCATATTGTAAGGAGCTAAGTTGGCATATTTGAAGCACCCCTTTCGCAGTAATATACAGTAGTTGTGTAGATCTGGGCTGTGGTTTTGTGTTTTTTAAGTGTACGTTATATTGTATGTGTACGCAATTGAAAAACGTAGCTGTAAACTTTTGCACTTGAAACTTCCTCACAGAGTATCAAGCATCGTTAGCCCAGATTTTGATAACTGACTGACTAATGGATGTTCGCTGGTCTCGCCCAGTGCAAGTCATTATTTTACTATTTTATTGTAAATTCAACTTCATGATTTGTAGGCTATACAGTATGGTAGGCCTACAGTATCTTGCACTAACAGCTCAAAAGCCCTACCTCAAGGTGAATATTAGAGGCCAATAAGAAATACGTCAATACAATACTTTTGATTGAGCTACTGTAGCATATAAATTATGCAGTATGAAAGAAGAGATGGATTGCCAAGATGCATTATGAATCACAAAAGGCCGCACCTCTGCACCGTTTGATTTGAGCTGCCGTTAAGGAATACAGTATAGCTTCATAAAATCTCACTCATTTGGGGGGAAAAAAACAAACATCCATTGTGAGAGAAGCCATAGGAACGCAAACAAAGGCAGCCGGCGGTATGCTCCGCTGCCTGCCTCTCGTCCAATGTTGTAGCGCAATAAGTCATTTTGATTACCCACCCTTGGTCGAGCTGTGATGGTGTGCGTGCAGACACTTATAGGCTGCTTGGTTAGCTAGATGTTAGCACTATAGCCATCCTGGTTACTATTTAACATGCGTCTCAGACCCCCTGAGCTTCTATGTTGCCTTGAGGCTGAGATGGTGGTCAGTGTTAGAAAGTTAGCTGCTATTCATCAGTGCATAAAAAGTTATTGTGACTCTTGTGAGGTGATTTTCATACAGGCTATAAACATAGAGAGGCGATAGGTTTTTAACAGGTATAACAATGACGTTTTCCCCCGCTGGTGGCCCGTCTAATGGACTGCATTCAAATCTATCTGGCCAAACAGACGATGTTTGACACAGCAGGCAACCCAGGAGTCATGACTTAAAGCCCAACTAGTTCCTAAAAAGGTTTACTGATACGAATTTCAGTTTGGTTGAATAGTAAATACCCCAAATCACACAAAAACATTAAAGAGAGTTTGAAATGTGGGTCTTGTAAACAGCTACAATAACAGCAACGTATTAACAAAGTTTTCAGAGAATGTGTTTTTCTAATTATTGTACTGATATGACAAATGTAATGTAAATGTAATTAACAGCAACAAAATAAAAATAATACTTATTTTACCTTACTACCCTCTTGATTTGAAAGCAGTACGTGTGACTTAAAATATAAAGGAAATAAAAGTGTGTTGTCTGTGTGCCAGTCAGGACTTTTAAAGGTTCTCTATAGGATAGTTTTAACATTATTATATTACTATTATATATTCAAACAACTATTTTATGTGTAAAGATATGGTGGAGAAATTGCATCTTGAGCAGAGAATGACTTCACACTACCTATGTGTGCTGTTATCCGAGCTCCTCTATTCTTTGTTGATATAGCTGGGAGAGCCGTATGTGCATGTTAGTGCATGTGTGTGTGAGCATTAGTTGTGGATTGAGATGCTGGTGTGCTTAATGTGACACTGACACCTAGTGGCAGAAAGTCATATAGTACCATTTTAATGCCAAGGCCAGGTGGATCATCTCTTTGAACCCTACTCAGTTTGATGCCCTCAGTTTGATGTAAAAATGGTATTATAAAGCCCAAACATATTCACAATTAAGTCCCATTTCTCACCTAAAACAACAATTGTGTAAACCGATTAGAAACCATGCGTGATGAGGAATGAAAACACAGCAGGTGGGATTGTGTGCTCATACGGTGCTGGCGGTGGACACCGTGGATGCCGCGTTGTATCGGCAGCTTTTGCTTGCTGAACTGAAGCCAGAAAGCATCGTGGATAAAGTGTCTCTGTATTCTAGGCGGCTATGGGGTTTGACAACAGGAATTGGATTCAGCTGTTTCGGATTAACGTTATTGACGACGAGGCGTTCCTCAGCTGCGATCTCCGTGTTTCACATGCTGGTGTGAGTTGCGAGAGGAGAGAGAATGATGAAGTAGCCTAAACAAGTGCCGGTGGAAGACATGGATATAGAAAAATGTTTCTCTGTATTGAAGATGTCAACATTTAACAGAACTAGCACAGCTTAGAGATAAAGAAAGGTATGCTATCTTAGAAGTATATGACATGCAAAACTTCTTTAAGAAATGGGAACCTTATTTGAATATACTGTATCTGCTATTATGTTGCAGGGATTTAATTATTCTCACAGAGAAAGAGATTAGAGAAATAATTTCTCTAATAGAGAAATACATGTCTAATAGACAACAGGTAGCACAGGTTCCTATTAGAAACAGAGAGCTGTGTGGTAGCCTGCCTACGCCTGACCTGTGTTCTTCTACAATCACTGTGTGGCGTAGCCTTGCCCTGTTGAAGTCCTGTACGTGGCTGCTGTGATCAAATGCACCTGGAAATGCTCCAGCACCCATCAGCACACCTCTGTCACCCATCTGTCGTGTTGTCACGCAGGGTGATGGATGTCGCATCCTTGCATGTACAGTACAGCGGGAACTGGAATCAGTCAGAGCAGCCGTGGCCAATCTGTCAGTGACCAGCGTCCATGTTGCACCAGGTAG
This sequence comes from Speoplatyrhinus poulsoni, assembly GCA_025447795.1. Taxonomy (NCBI): domain Eukaryota; kingdom Metazoa; phylum Chordata; class Actinopteri; order Percopsiformes; family Amblyopsidae; genus Speoplatyrhinus; species Speoplatyrhinus poulsoni. The sequence goes on from JAOEGT010048310.1 coordinate 18,582, forward strand.
CAGCAACAGAACTCTGAGGTCACGGATCTGTGAGACGTCTTATCTTGGGGGGCTTTCAGCGCCAGCGTTGTACTGACCTGGCAACTGACCTACAGTAAAGGCAGGGTCAGTCATTCTTGCTATCTTCTAGCTCAGATCAAAACAGCATTGCTCCGTGGTCCGCAGCGGCGCATCACACGTCGAAATGCATTGTGAAGCAAAGCGTAGCGATACGAGCGGTGTTTGTCACTATGTTATTTAGGGAGCCAGAGATGTGTAGAAGTATCATATTATTTTTTCAAATGCCATAGGGTGCTCCCTCAGAAGCTCCGTCCCACACATTGGAAACGCATTGCCAAGGCTGGGATAGTGTTGTGGAGTGCGGTCTGCACCTCTTTATTTGTGTTCTTATTTACAGAGCCTGGACTGTGTAGAAACATCAGATTATATTCTAACGGACAGCAGATATTTGCTGAATTTGGTAACATTTTATAATTGCCTTACAATCTCCGACACCACCTTTAACGTGTAGCTTCACCCCAGCTCTTAGCCTGACTCCATCCACTGCAGAATTTAGAATAAAAAAATAAAAAGTGTCTAGGTGTTGAGTGAGGGGAGGGGGGAGGGGTTGTTAGTGCCCCCACCATGAACATTAACATTCATCAAATGTTATGACAGACAGAACACGAGTTGAGCCATTTGCAACCCATAAAATGCTCATTCTTTATATAAATGGGAATTATGTCAACATTTGTGTTGTCACAGTTCAGTCCTATCATTTAGTTTACAGATAAAAATAAAATAAAAAGATTTAAGGATGCAGTTACTCTTTAACTGTGGACTGTGCAATTCATGTACAGTTGTGATGACCTTTAAAAGATGAACAAAGAACTTTGCTGAGAGATGAGACCCTGCGATGTTCTTGACACAGCTGGCTACTGTAACTTATTTCTCTCAAATATTATAACTTAAACAGACATTAGCCTTGTCCAGAGCTTTAATTTTACTTTTGCACTGCTGTATGCTATGCCATTTCTTAAGAATCCAAACTACTGAATATAGTGTAACAAATTAGTGTTTGGAAAACATTCAAATTATAAATGGCTATTGATAGCCTGTTGAAATTTATTATCGCTTATCATGAATTTGGGAGATTATATCTCAGTTATTAACATTACAATAAATCTAAGATGAATTCACACTTGCACATACATGTGTACAGTAAATTCCACTAAACTAAAGTAAAAAGATTCTCTGGTTGTTTTAAACTTATGTGTAAGTTGTTAAGAGAAAAGCAATACTCACACTCACTCACACAAATTAAAAACATGAACTAAAACTGAAATGAAGTTCATTAGATGGCAAAGTAAAGTACGAATTAAGGATCTAACTGTATTTTCATTCAATCACAAAGATGGAAGTACACAAAGTAATTATAAGTATAAGAATTGGCCCACTTTGGCTGGTGTTTGTAGGAGTGTGTTTATTTAATGGTTTGAATCAATGAACTCACTCTCTCCTCGATTGTATGTGTTTCATTTTAGAAAGTGCACATTAACAGTTGTTACACTTCTCTGGTAGACTACGCTGGTAGTCAGCTTTTGATTACTGTTGTGGTGATGACAAGTGCAGTTAAAAGTAATTTCAGATTTAAAAATAAGGGAACATTACATTTCAAAATGCCAAAGAGCAGTTTCACGTGACATTCATAAAGTATATAGATATAAAGTGCTTGCCAGGAATGAATGGTATAAACTGAGGGTTGGGCTGTGATATATATGCTGCAGTTAATGTCCGTGATCATATACTGTAGCTCGTTGATAAGTACATTCGTCCTAGAACTTCTCAAGTGTCTCATCAAACACAAGTCCCACGTTTGTTCCAGGTGTCATCCCTTTCTCCTGTTTCTGCAAAGCTAATTGGGATTTGCATAATTCTTTATCTGATCTTTTATTAGATCATTTTGAATTTAGATGTGTGCCTAGAAAATAAATTGCGACTGACTAAATCACTGAATAGTTCTACAGTAGTTGCACAATGGACAAACTATCACCCTTCATACCTTGAAAAACAATTGGGAATAAATGTAGGCTGCTATTTGACTAATAATGGACAAAACATGATGCAAACAGTAAAATAAACATTTAAATGCCATCAAACTAAATAACCCATACATTGGCACATACTGTAGTGGTCTTTTATAATGCACTTAAAATAATGTACTTTTGACTGACATTTATATCTCCCCCCTCTTCCCCGTCATCCACTTTATAATATTAGCACTGGAATCATAGCCAAAACACCAACTGACAGTGACGTGTACCATGAAACAGAATCTGGAAGGTACCAGATTGCAGTTTTAGCATTTAAAGAGAAATTCAACTTTTGTTAACTTCTTTGCCTCAATATTTTGTCTCCCTGCATAGAATAATTATTAAATCTGCTTTCAGTCAGCTTTGTAGACATGTTGAAGTATGTTTTGAGTAACAATGGAAGGTACTTTCTACTGAGTTTCCAGCCTAGAACCTATAGCCTATATCGTAAAGAAGGGGTCAATCAGCACAAGCCAACTGAAGTATAACAAATGTTCTCCTTTGATCTAGATGAGTTGGGTTTTGATGACAGATGTAGTAAGAGGTGAGTTCAATTCATGACAAGTGTATGGATAGCATTTGGGCCTTTACTGTTCTGTACTCTCTAGTGACCAGTGTTGGGCAGGAACTAGTTGCTAGCAACTATATACTGTAATATTAGTACTTTTTTCAGTAACTAGTATTGTAACTAATTACTATTTCCAAAACAGTGGCAATATTACAATTGCTAATCCAAGTAATGCTGCATTACTGCGTTACAAAAATTAGATTTCTGGTCCTAGCAAACTTAGGTTAGGCTAATTGAACCAACCTCTCCAATCATCTGGTTTGAGAGGCTGCAATGTTTTCACTTTGGCTGATTGGTGACTCCTAAGGTTCATTACTGTTCAAATTAAGAGGATTCAATTCTAAAGTCAGCTGGCTACACGTCATTTTTCAGAAGGGGCGAAGCAGGGTAGTGATTGTGAAGGTAATATAGTAATGTAACTAGCAATGCCAAGTAATAAGTAAAGTAATATTATTACTTTTTGAAGGAGTAACAATTAACTAGTAACTTATTACAAATCTTGAGTAACTTGCCCAACACTGATAGTGACTAACCACAGCTGTATAGTAAGTATGCTATTACGTCAATGAGTGGTGCATATCAGCAAGCCCCAATTCATACTAAAGGTCAGTCATACCTCCACTGTACAAGCGAGTACATTAATGCCTGCCAGCACTTAGCATATCAAATGAACAATAGCAAACTCACCGTATTTGGCTTGTTTTTGTACTCACATTGTCCTAATGCTGCTTTTATTGCTACTGCTCTTTGTTCAATATTTTTGGCACCATGAGGCTGAGATTTCATCAGTGACTCGCATCGCAACACCTATTATTAAACACCTCACCTTTTAATATTCAACGTAGGTCCCTTTAGGGTAGCTGAGCCAAATGGTGTAGGACGGCTGCAAGGTTGCTAGCACCACCAGTCACATCTGTGTTGATTTATTTACCTGCCACCAATCACACAAGCTGAAAATATGAAGAAAAAGAGCATTCAACCAAGTAAAGTCAATAGCGCTGTTAACAGGAGAGATACACCACCCTCAACCCCACCGCTGAAATGTTGTTTGTATAAACAGATCAATTAAAAAAAAAAAACTTTTTTAAACTAGAATACCATCGAGTTGCGACATAAGAAGCCTAGGATTCTTCTCGCAGTACTTTTGCCATGATACAGTATTTGTCTCGTTATGGCTCAGTAACACGCCTGCAAGTAGACACATAGTCTATCATTAAATGACTAAATCAATATAATTAGAAACCTGACTTGCTGAGCTAATCGATGACACTTAAATATGACAAAGATGTGTGTCGTTCATTCCTGTTATCAGACAAGAGGACCATAACAAAGACACATTGGGTGCAATTTCAATAGTAATGATTGCTTCACAAATAATACTATCAGGAAAATCACAACCTGTGGATTTTGCATGATATTGCAGCCTAATTTCATTCAAATTATTGCATATTATTCACATTATGATTATAGAATAAATGCTTTGTATGTGTGTGTGTGTGTGTGTGTGTGTGTGTGCGTGTATGTGTGTGTGTAATTTAATTTTTCTTTTAATAAATCACCCCCTGGCTTCTAAACAAAGCTCTTAGAATGAACACAGCTTCTAATTAACGCAACACTAATTCCAAAACCTATGCAACACTGACTCCTAGGGGAAAAAATCATTACTGCTGCTGCATTTGGTTAATACAAAATTTGGGGTATGAATATCATTTTAAATTAATTGTTTAAATATGATTGTAGCCTGTGTGATATTTAGCTACTGTAGCAGGCAGCAAACAAAATTATTAAGTTATTCACTTAATTAATCTGCTTACAGTTATAGTAAACAATTTGATGATTTTTTTGTCAAATTCACCAAATAGCCATCTAGTTTAACGTTCTCTGTGTGATCCGGTACTTGCACTGTACAGCCCTGGCTCCGTAAATAGGAACACAAAGAAAGTGGTGCAGACCCTCACAACAATATCCTAGCCTTCACAATGTGCTTGTCTGCTTCTGAGGAGCACGATATGGCATTGAAGGGAGAGGTGCTTTTGTTTTGTTCGAGTTCATATAAACAAGCTTTCTCAGGAATGGTTTACTATAGGACCTTTAAATAACATGAAACGACCTATTGACAAATATTGGTAATCCTACAGTGCCATCTTGTGGAGCATCAAAACATAAATGTCTGCCAAAATTGCATAGGCAGTGATAAAAACGGTTTGTCCGTCAATTTGATTTAACAGAGAACACAACATACTAAAATCATTAAAAATGTCATAATATTGTAAGTAATTATAATCAATCATGTATTATTTAAAACAAATTTAACCCTTGTGTAGTCCTCGGCATACAATGACCGTAGTGGGGTGGGACGGGGGGAATATACTGAAACGTACACAGACCCCTCACACAGACATCTCATGTACACAGACCCCTCACACAGATGCAAATATTTACTAATGGGTTTTATATAACATACTAATGGGTTTTATATAACATATATATTTTGCAATTATTATTCTGACTGCATTATTTGACCTGCTCTGTGCTCTATATAGCATATCCAATCCTGTCATGTTTTCATACCTGTTTAAGTCTCTTAAAAAGCATGAATTCAACCCATAAAATGCACTTTTGCTCATTTCATGAGGGTTATATATGATACATTATAGCTCATCCAGTCCTTTGAACTTATTTTAAAGGACCAATACAAGCAATAATCAATTTTATGATTGACAAAAAGTGATCACATCCTCTACCTTGTGACTCAAATGTTGCATCTGCCTCTAAATCACTTGCTTTCACTCATGAGGGTTATATTTCATAGATTATAACTCACCCAGTCATTTATACCTGTTGAAATTCATTTAAAGGGCCAAAACACTGTTTAAATGCATGTTTATGTCTGCCAAAATTTATGCTAACCATACTGATATTTATCAGAACCTAACAAGTAATTATAGTGTAATGTATTTCACAATTGCAATTTGTTGTAAAGAAACAAGTTAAAACATTTTGTTTGGGGAGAGAATTGTAGTTAGAAGCTCAAAATGAAAAGATTACATTTTGGGAAATGTATAGGCTTGTCACTGTTAACTATATTCAGCACACCTACCTACCGCTACGTAATTTATGAGTCCTTCACAACTGTTGTGCTATCCTCCACTAGTTGCAGTAGTACACAATTGTATTGTGTACCCGTTTTTTATGTGTACACAATTTCTGGTAACACTGAAATATGCAGTACATGTATGTATGTGTATTTAATGGAACCAAAATGTGATCCGAAATTTTTTTATCATATTTAACCCATATTTTAATTGTGCGACATGTGTGCTACATGTAATACTTGTATATAACGAATGCATATATAATTGATATTGGAGCATCCTTACTATATGTCTTTTAGATAATTTATGAGGCACAGAGGGCTTAATCCTTCAAGATTGGCTTGTGACACACTTCCTCACACACTTCCTTCCTTCACACACTTCCTTCAACAGGATGCATCTTCATGTGGGGCCTATGTATTGAAGGTATGTATTACAGAATAAGCATAATGTTTGGATTTTAATTAAATACAATTTAAAAGTGCAGAGCTTGGATCAGCAAAATAACAAATTTAATGTTATTAAACCCCCAAATTGGGGTTCAAGATTAACCATTGTCAGAGATTAAGATATTAGATAAATTAAACATGTGAAAACTCTAACAATGATCAATTTTATTTAAAGAAAATGCACTCTGCCTTAAATGTTTATTATTGCACATAAGTATATCAGAAATATACATAATGACATAAATACAAGATTATGGAAACTGTACAGAGAACTACTGTATATCTGTCCTAAAGTACAGAGAGAGGGATTCAGAAGATAGCTCATGTCATACTATATATGTCAATAAATATTATGTATATTATGTAAGAAGATAGCTTATATATCTTTAGAAGAATGTTCATGCAATCGTATGTTTTTTATATCGTACTTTACAAAGTTTGAATCACTCAACAATGATATAGGTAATTAAATAAAATAAGATCATTTCAATATTGAATGTACAGTCCTTGATAGTCTCAGTGCTAAGCACTGAAATGAGGTGCATGCACCCATATGGGCACACCTTTGCTCTCGCACACACACACACACACACACACACGCACGCACACACACACACACACACAATTACCATTGTGTGAAGTTTCATCCAGTGTCTCCATTCTTCCTCATATAATCGCGATTTATATCCTTCATGTGACGTCATACGTGCCCATAGGAACAATTATCAGAAGCTATTCAGTTGCTATTGCAGCACAACATCTGTCCACTTGAGGGAGTAAGTGCACTAAGAAATGTGATATCTAGCAGCGTGCAAATACATGTATATACAGTACATTACCCATGCTCACCATGCTGTATTACCGTAGAACAATATAGCAATGTATAGCAACTATTATATTTATGTATACAGCTATATATTAGTTACTAAAAATTGCTATATTGCCTTATTATGTAGGTCACTAGTTGTATTGTGTCACGGTTGTAGTTAGACTTTAAATTATCCTGTTGTTTGTCTACATTCAGAAATAAAGTAACTTGAGCCTGAACCTAACTTGGTTCCTACATGGCCCCATGTGAGAAGAGACAGATTTGGCATTAAGAGTGAAGACTTCCTCTCTCCATTTCCTCCAGAGCAAACTACAGTGAGGGGAGGGCTTGCAGACTGGTGCTGCAGCACTAGAATACAGAGCAGGTGCAGCATAGAGATATGGCAGCCTAGAGCTATGACAGCATAGAGCTATGCAGCATAGAGATATGGCAGCATAGAGATATATGGCAGCATAGAGATATGGCAGCATAGAGATATGGCAGTGTAGCGATATGAGAGTGTAGCGATATGAGAGTGTAGAGATATGACAGTGTAGATATATGGCAGCAAAGAGATATGGCACACACACACACGCACACACGCACACACACACACACACACACACACACACACACACACAGCATTATGAAACAAAGAAAATAAGTTTGGATTTCAACATGCACTGTGGTGTCATTAATAATAATAATAATAATAATAATAATAATAATAATAAACTTTATTTGTATAGCACCTTTCATACACAATGTGCAACTCAACATGCTTTACAGTTAAAAACATTTGAAAAACAAAGGATTAAGGGAACAAATGAAATTAAACAAAAAGAAAGAAGAAACAACAGGAAACTAGGTAAAAGCCATGAAAAAAATAAAAACCATTCCCTAGAGGCATATTTGCTTCATCCCTCTAACTACCCTGGCCCCTGTTATTGAACTCTGCTAGCAGTATTTACCTGCCCTAGCCAAATCTGCTAGCGGCATTCCCTGTCATTCTCTGTCCAGGGCTGCCTTATTCCCCTACATAGCTGTTTGCTGCTAAATGAATGATAAACATTGTATATACAGTATTATTCCAATACTGTAAATTAAATTAGATGATTTTGCTACAGCAGCGTGTACATAAAATGAACTATTGGCAAGAGGTTAAATCAAAAGTTAATGATTCATACCACCTGCTTTGATCCTTAAGCACAAATATCACGTTAAGATAACATATTACACTTTAAAATTACCTGTGCTGGTTGGTTTAAGCAGCTAAAGCCAATGTAACACCAAAGCATTCTGCTGCTTGGTACACAGTGAAAGTCATCAAAGAGTCTGAATAGAATTAAAAAACAAAACAATTAATCTAAATCATGAATTGTGAAATAACTTGCCATTATATTTTGTGAATTATGTGTGTGTTTTAAAGCTAAATACAGTACAATTTAGCGCCGTATCCTGCCGTTATAACTAGGGGGTTGCTGCTGTACAGCAATAGGCAAATCAAATGTCTGCGTTGTTCTTTGAATTGCTTCAAAAATTAATCATACGATTGCCCAGCCTTTGTAGAGCACTCTAGGCATTCCAGGTTCAGGACTAAAGGTGTTTTAATGGAATAACCTTCAGGGGTAGGTTAGGAAGACTCATGCACTGAAAATAGCATTTTAGAAAGCCTTGGTCAAACAGGAAATCCACAAAGGGAGAAATTTGATACATCTGCGAAGATCACTGTAAAAGCATGCTGTAAACAGCTCAAATGGGTGGTGACAGTTGCTTTTAGCCTAACAGCTAACGTTCCCAGGCATCTATGACACTGGCCAACATAATGTAGGGTACATGGGATGATAAACGGGCAAAACTGCTCTCAGAAAACACAACGTCCAATCTCCCTGGAACACTGAGTTCCAAACTGTACCCACTAAAAGAATTAAATAAAACAAAGAAAAGCTGTCAATTTTCTGAAGCTTAACACAAATTGTCTTGTGCAGCTTGACAGTGACCAAAAACACAGAAGCACTTCAAAATAGGCCCATCCATTCCATTCCAAAATCACAAACTTGCCTTGAATTCAGTGCTGTCTAGCAGAGATCTATCCATTGACATCCAATTCACCTATGACTATAATGTCCAGGTGTAAATCTGTAGGGAGGTGGGGGGTGGGGGGTGGTTGTCTTTTGCCCATTTGTCTTGCGTAGAGGTGTATGTGTTTGTGTGTGTGTGAGAGTGTGTGTGAGAGAAAGCTGTCAAATGACACAATGGAGCACCTGAAGCGGAGTTAAATATGTATGCATTTGTTTGTGTATGTGTATACGTTTATAATCAGCTATTGTAAGCTAGTTGTCAGCTAATACACATTTTGTCACATATACCAAATATCTCCTCGCATTTTGCCATCTTACTTATATTATACATATTTAGATGGTGGGAGTATTAGTTCCCTTGTTTACACGTCACTGAGGTTCCGATTAGTCACGTCAGACTTTCACATAAACACTGTGGACATCGCTAGCTGGAGCCGGCGCATTATTAGGCTGCAGCTGAAACAGATGTCACTTAATTTAACTCATGTAATCGAATCAGCTGCCGATCATGCATGGTGACCGGAGACAACATCGTTATGGTTATCTTGATGGTACTGTGACGATACAGGGATGATGTCTGTTGGCCAGAGGCACAACAACACAGTGTAAGAAACCACTTGGTTAATAATGTTTGACCATGTTTGATTCATAAAAAGTGCTTGCTTGATATTTTTTATGTATGTGTTGTATATTGTCTGTGTACACTTTTGAATGTTCTCTAATTGCTTTCATTTCCATCTTCGCAACATTACAAAGATTCGGACGATTTTATCTTTGATAGATGCAGAGATTCTAATTCATGCGTTTGTATCTTCACGGTTGGATTACTGTAATGGTTTACTCTCTAGGCTTCCGAAAAAGAGTATTAAAAGTCTTCAGATGGTACAGAATGATGCTGCCAGAATCTTGACTAGAACTAGAAAATTTGTTCACATTACTCTAATCTTTGTTGAATTTAATTGGCTGCCAGTTTATCTGAGATGTGATTTTATGTGCTAGTACTGTTTCGACCTTTAAAATCAAACTAAAAACCTATTTGTACAGTGAGGCATTTAGTTAGCAACAGTGAATGTTCCCTTCTGCTTAGGGACCCCTAATGGTTATACATTAAGCTCCTTTGTGTCGTCTTTGTGTGTTTCTGGCTCCTGTACATCTTCCTCTTTCTCAGAGTGTGGTGGATGGAAGATGCTGTCACGATCCAGGAGGCTGTGTAGATGGTGCGGCTCCAGGTTCATCGGGGGAAGTTGCTGCCTTGGTCAAGGACAGTGTGTCGATGGCGATGTTCCCTGAGCTGAAAAGAGAACTGTGTGCAGAGCCAATGGATGTGTGTTGGTCATCTTCTGCATGGTGGAGGAGATGCTGACATGGTCCCGGACTATGTATGGATGGCGGGGGCTATTGCCGCAGAAGTCTCCAATTCAGACAGGCGCTATGGTTGTTGAGCGGTCCTGGTCGTGTCTAGTGCTATTGGACATTTCCTTGGACCTGGTCTGTCAATGTCAATCTGGCCTGGGACATCCTCTGTAGTCCCTCCTCAAGGTTTCTTCCCTTTTTTTTACCCCCCATGTGGTCTTGTGCAATGGAAGTCTTTCTTTGCCCGGGGGGAGGAGCAGGTTAAGGGGGTGTTATTTGTTTCCATGTGAAATGCATGTTGTACAGCCCTTTGAGACTGCAATGTGATTAAGGACTATATAAATAAAATTTACTTGACTTGACTTAAAGGACCCTGATTCTAACAATAAAGTTAACTCAACTGAACTGGTCTGACAGTATTCAGGACCCTTTCTTTTAAGCCTGAGTAATCGAAAAACACATAATAATACCGTAGTAATAATTATAACAACAGTTTTTATTTTCCAATGCATTACTAGTCACTTTGATGTTGATGTGTAAACTAAACTCCTTGAAGCATTTCTGCCCCGTCTCGTGTGCTCTGAGTGTAAAAGTTAAATGTTTTTTGTAATGCTACTTACAATTCTGGACAATTATGATGAGCATCGCCAGAACAGGCCCTTGCTTTGCACTACTGTAAGAAGACAAGGCTTTGCTAGCTTCGTGCCTTTGCTACACTTATCTCACAAGGTCAAGTCAAGTCATGTCAAGTCAAGTTTATTTGTATAGCACATAATCACATTAGTGTCTCAAAGGGCTTAACAACACCCCCATAACCTATTCATCCCCTCAGGATAGTCTAGAGATAGAGATTTGCACCTTGCCAACATAATAGTGAAACTGTGAGAATGTTGAGCAGTCGAAAGAAGGGGATTGAGAAGTTGAAGGAAGGGGATTCATATTCATCATCTTCATTCATCTAATTAATCAGTTTTAACATTTTAATGGTTTTCTATAAATATTTGTAATTGTGACTTGCTATCCACAGCAGTGCAGACCAACTCTCATTATGGCCTATTCTCTTATTTTAATGACCTTACATTTGGCTGAATATCTGTCTACGAATTGATGCTGAGAGAGAGAAAGAAAAAAAAAAATAAGAGAGCTGTTTTGTAACTATGCATATTGCTCCTGCAGTCCTGTGGGTGTATTAACAGAAAAAAAGACATATCCACTCAGATAGAAATCAGGAAAATAAGAATAAAAACCTTCCAAACCCGGTCCTGTAAATAATAAATGCGCTTGTCTCACATCGTCTTGCCTGCATTTTGGCCCCAACGTGCCTGCTTGGCGAAGGACACCGTCAGGACAGATCAGTCAGCCAGAACTAAAAGGAGACGGGGGGATATTGGAGGATGGTTGTTATGATGAGCTGGTAGCAGGGCGGCGAGGAAGTATAAGCAACTCGCGCTCAGCTGCCATGACAGCCCTATGACAAGTTCAGCTGCCTATAGTACCATTAGATTGGTTTAACCAGACCAAAAACTTCTACTTTACAAAGTGTCATCTTTTAATGTCCATAAACTGACCCAAAAATCACTTGGTGAATATGGTCCGGACACATTTCCTTGAGGCTCGTTTGTAGTCTTTGCATACTGGGCGTAGACCTCTGGTTAATTTGGGAAACTATTGGATCAGCGTTAAACCAAACTGCGTTGCTAGAACTGTCTGTATAGCAACATCTAGCTCAACCACCATTTCAAACCAAACGCTTGATTTCAACATAATCACGCGTAGCCACGCCCACTGGTCGCTGATTGGTCTGTCAACCAGCATTGCTGTGGGTATGCTACAGTTAACAGTGTGTCCAGACTATAATCGCAGCTAACACTGAGCTGAGAGCAATAGTGGGTGGAGCCAGGCTATACCCTCTACCAGTCCTGTATATACCCTCAAAGGTAAAGGTACTTTCTATTGTCACATACATGTAGTGAAATTCATCCTCTGCGTTTAACCCATCCTTCAAGGGAGCAGTGGGCAGCTAGTGTGGAGTGCCTGGGGACCAACTCCAGATTGGAGCCAGTGTCAAATGACACTGACCGGAGAGTGAACCTAACATGTTTTTTATAGTGGGGGAAACTTGAACACCTGGAGAAAACTGATGCAGACACAGGAAGGACATGCAAACTCCACTCAGAAAGGCTGGGATGACTGGGGTTCAAACCTGGGACCTTCTGGCTGTGAGCTCCAGCTACAGTGCTATCCACTGGGCCACCCTGCTGCCCCAGCAGCAGGATGTTTTGCAGGCAAGTATACAGCATTGGCGCTTTTCCACTGCATGGCACCGGCTCCACTCTCAACTGTACTGACTCTACTCTCGGTATAATCAAGATGCCAAGCATCTCAGCAACCCCCTTCATTCATTCCCTCCCTGTGTCTCAGTGAACTGCCTGCAACATTCTTCCATGGCTTGCATCTCACTGTCACTTGATGTTTAGCTATTTTTCATTCCTACACACAGTCACCGGGGGTCCAAAAATAGACTACGCGTGTTCTTTAAAGGTGGAGTCGGTGATTGTAAGATAGCTGCAATAAACCTTTTGTAAAACTTTTATCCATTATCTCCGTTATCTCCTCACGGTCCACTGGAATCCCATTCTGTGTGTGTGCTGGAAAAAAACAAATACATCTAAAAGTTTTTCTCTACAGCCTTGGCTTTGCTAATGGCAACACAAACAAAGTGGTGCAGACCGCACCGCACAACACTATCCCAGAATTGGCAATTCCTGTTTAATTTGCGGGTAGGAACTTCTGAGCGAGCACCCTATGGCTTTGAATGAGATGTTTTGTGTTGATTGAACCAACAAAACAAAAAAAACCCTGTGAACAAACCTCATTGTGATCTTATAGTCCTACCTCGCTAACACGCAGCACTGTGTTTTCCCCACAGTTCAAGTGAGCCCATCTGTCAGTCAGTCTGTGACTGTAATTTTCTGCTTAGCAAGCACAGTGTACTGGTGAGTCGCTCAAATCAACAGCCCGAAGTTAATTAATGTACTGTTCAAATGAGGCTCCTCGCCCAGCACCACTGGCATCTCTTGTTGGTCGCTTTGATTTGTTCCCCTCCATCGTTGGCAGTGGCATGGCTCCCGTTATTCCTCCTGCATGCATGCCTGGCAGCTCTATCAATCCATCTTCATATAAATTAAAAATGTTGCTAAAATGGATCACCTAAAACTGCGTTATAAATCAACCTGATTGGAGGAGAAAAGCAGGGCCTGCACTAATGTAACCTCCTCCTAGTTGATATTATACTCTATTTTTTACCTTTATCACTAGTTTCAGTGGTAGCCTGTAGTTGGGGCAAAGCAGTATCTTACAATTAATCTGTACTGCCGCATGAGATATAGCAAACTGGCGACCCCAACTGGCCATGAGATGCAACTGCAAATGCAATTCTGCAAATGCGAATGTGAACAATAAAGGCGCTACACAAGTTGCTGTTGTACAGTAGGCCTACCAAAAGGATTAGGAAGTAACTAATTAACATGTAATTGGTTACTGATTACAAAAATACCAGTAACTGTAATCCATTACAGTTACTGTACATATGTCAATGTGATAAAATAGTGGAGTCAGATTACAGGTATTCTTTTTTTTATTGACATAATTGCTTCTAGGACTACTTTCACATCTAAAAGGGAAGTTTGCAGAAGAAACATGCATAAAACAATTGTTTGTTACCTTATTAACATTTTATTAACATCAATCAAAATATTAATGAAATCCTGAGCAACATAAACAATCACAAAAATAGAAAGATTTGGCGCGCCAACACATTAAATTGCTTTGGATGGCATTTCATGGCATAGGTGTTAGGTAATCTAAAAGTAATCAGATTATTTTACTAAAATTTGGTAATCCAAAAATGACGCTACTGATTGTAATTGTAGTCTTGTAACTAGTAACTGTACCGGATTACATTTAAAAAGTGACCTACCCAACCATGACTACCAATTCATCTAATTTAAACGTGTGCCATTAGATAGAAGCGTTTATTTTCTTAAAGTTCTTACACATTATATTTTAAACATTAGTATGTAAAACACCTATTTTCAATGTAAAGATAATGGTGTCTTGAGCAAAGTATTACATCACTCTCTCTGTGTTTGCTGTAAATGTATGTTCTTAGTTTTCATTGGCCCACTTGCATGTTAGTGGACGTGTGTGTGGGTGCGGGTGTGTTTGGCCCATGACATATTTGTTTTAGATGCTGGATCTTAATGCAACATAGGGTGGTAGACATGATCTATACGCATCCTTTAAACATTTAAACTATACTATTTTCTACAGGAAATGTTTTCAAATTAAACCATTCTAGAAAGTAGCTATTGAATTAGTCCAATCCATGCAGGCTATACTAAATATGTATATGTGCACCTATTATAGAATTACCACACACTAGTAATACACTGCAAAACTTGTGAGCTTCTTTATCAGATGTGGCATGGCCCCAATCTGACACAGTAACCACAAATTACTGATCCCACTGTGCACTCTAAACCAATTGTCTAACCCACTTCATGTTAATTGAGTCTTTGTTCCTACATTTATGTTACAACCTCTTAACCCTTTGACTGACTTAAGATTCAAGGATTTAATTACACTTAAGATGAGTAAAGTAAGTGTTCACTTCCAAACCACCCTGTGGCCCAAAGGGGAAAGCTGGATGCTGTTTAGGTATCCTCTTTGGTGGACCAATCACTTCAAATGAATGGGAAATCTGTCAATGCTTTCCAAGAATAGCCTAACTATAACCAAATCAAAATTATTTTTGTGAATCATTTCAGTGAAATGGTTCAGTGAATCGGTTTTGTGAACATCTTTAGCAGATCTGCTTCTATAAAGGGTGGCAGTTGCCGTGGCAGCTGTTACTGTAGGCCTATTAAAGGCCTGTTTCGCATCTTACTCAATTGTCGTTTGCGAGCTAAATCTATACTGTTCTCAAACAATCCTGCGTATACTGTATCTGGCAAAGAAAACAAACACCTAACATTAACATTATTCCTGGACACATTCTTGTTTCATTCAACATATTTTGGTAGGCCTAGTTGGGACTTTGCCTAAACAGAATTTAATTGTGTTTGAATATGCTAATCAAGTAGGTAATACACATACAGTATAGCCTATACAACTCCTGTTGCACAATGTTACAGTAGATTAATAGGGGCTATATAAACCTACACTAATTTAATAAATAATATATTTATGTAGCTATAAAACTAAGAAAAGTCTGCTTGTAAATGTATCACCTTGAAATAAAAATAAAATAAAGTAAATGAACAGCATTGGTACAGTTGAGCCAACTATCAAAACATGTCATGCAGAAGCGCTTATCCATTAACTAGGCTATTCCAGTCTAAACCAGGCTACGTTTTTGCACGTTTTACAGTTTTCCTGCTTTAGTCACCTATGGTTTTTCCCTCTACGTTAGGTTATTTTTGTCATATTATTGAGGGAGGAAACTTTGACGTTCAAGGGGAGTTTGGTAACGCAGTGCAGAGGAGGAGCGCCATATTTTTCGGAGGAAGCGCACTAATGAGGGCGTGGAGCGGTGTGTGTCTATTCATGACCCGCCGATGAAACTGATCTACTCTAATGTCTTAAACTTTCCCTCATACCCCCCTGCTGCACCGATAGCCTAAATGCTTAATCTGAAATTAGGAAGTAGGTATAACCTAGCCTACCAGCAGCATTTTAGGCAGCAGACCATTGTCCTTTAATCTGAGCTATACTTGCTAATATCCTGCTCAGCAGTCCCTTGCCGTTGTTTGTAACACAAAACCGTGTGTAATCTTCGTAATCCGAATTAAGGTTTCTAACACCATCTGCCGCACCCCAACGTCCACGCCCCCCGCCCCGACCCTCACGTTCGTCCTCCCAGAAGGTCCGCGCTGGCAACACTAGGCTACTTATTACGCAGCGCACTAGTTTGTGGCAGCATCTCTTGTTCTTGTTCTCCGCTTCTGTTTGCGCCGGCTTGCGTGTATGTGCGTGTATGTGCGTGCGTGTGAACGCATGATAGTCCTACAGTATACTGTACTGTATGGGCGGAGTAATTCGTTATTGCATGCCTGCTTCCATGCGTGCTACGGCTGCTTACTTGTGGGTCAGTGGGAAGGGGACACCGATGATGAACCCACGTGACCTGCGGAGTTAGCCGAACGTAATTAACGTAATTAATTTTAAAAGATTTGTGTGTGTGACCACGAATTTAACCCCGTATAAAAACACGGTTTGGTAAAGATCAAATAAAGCAATGTTTAGATGGATGAAATGTCCCACCGACCACGTCACGTATACCTTCGCTAGTCACGTGGTTTCATCCACCGCGTCGCAATAGAAGCTCCAGTTTATTGTCACTCATTGTGCTGCTGGGCTACTGGCGTGCGCGTACTCGGGTAGTGACGAGGACCAAATTCCCTCCGGTAACCAGAATATTTGGGAAAGCTTCATATCTCTCTTTCTAAGACAGATATTCGCCTGCTAAGTCCATCTGTTCTGCATAGGAGAATATCTTTGAGAGTTTGCCATGCTTCAAACAAGGGATGTCATCTGGGCATTGCTGTTCGTTGGCTATGCAGGTAAGATAACGGATGTTTTTTTTTTTTGTCTTGAGATGACAGAAGATGCTTGCATGTGGCCAGGAAAACGCAAGGCATCAGTTGTAATGACTTGTTAGTGGTTGTAAGCGTTTTTATGTATGTAAAGCATCCTCCGTGCTGATCAGCAGAGGCATGCCTGTCACGGAGAATGGACAGTTGTCTGTGTGTGTGTGTGTGTGTGTGTGCGTGTGTGGATGGAACTGGAAAATATGGACACACTACAATTAAACAAAGTTCCCCATTGAAGTATAGCCTGTCAAATCACAATAACAGTCAAGTGTAGTCCGATATGTAGGCTATTCCCTAACTTTATGCTTTTTATTGATCGTTTGGTAAAGCACCTAAGTCCTGCTATTGCGCTTGACTGTGGCGTTATGGGGGCTCAATGCACCAGCCGTATAGGCTACATGTGACGTGGTGCGCTACATTGTGCATTTTGACACCTTGAGCTTTGCGCGGCAACACTTGGCTTTCTCGTCTTGGAAGATGGATGCTCGTTGCTTTATTGATTCCGTGAAGGCTCACTCAGTGGCCCCATTGTGCCAGGAAAGTGACGAGGCGTCTGATAACGCTCATTAAGATGTGGGGTTAAAGCGTAGCCCATGTCGTGCCAGATCTTTAACGAATCCAGCGCTGATTTATATCTTTAGGATGCTGTAAGCGATAACAATTTAATATTAGTGACGCACCGAGGCAGGAGCGGCGGCCGGAGCGGCCGGAGCGGCCGGAGCAGCCGGAGCGTCGGTTGTTTTTATGTCTATATGAACGAGTTTCTCACACACAGGCCAACTCACTATAGTGACAGTTTAATCAATTAAAATAGTCCTCAAATTTATTTTGATGTTTGATTTGCTAAAACTTCTAAATTAATGTTGTAGGCAGCATATGAATATACCAATACAGTTGTGCTGATGTGTCAACTTTTGAGCTAACGTAGTAGTAAAGCTATTAATAATATGCTTTCAATAATCTTCTTTCGGGAGGCGAGGGGATGCGAGCTAACGCAGATTTAAGATCCATATGCATGCATTTTTCATTCTCGTTTTTTTGGGGGAGGGGGTTGCCTATTATCAATGATCCTATATGGCATATTGGTAGCCTACTGTCGTTTTGCTTTTTTTCTTCAGGCCTATTTATATATTTAATAAAAAAAATTATAATTTAGGCTATTTATTATGGAAACCTTTTTACTGAAAGAAATCCAGCAGTCGTTATTATAGGATCCAATCGCACAGATTCCATGTTTTATGGGCGGGAGGCCGGGGAGGGGGTCCGTTGTTATGTGGGG
>JAOEGT010048311.1:0-20390 GCA_025447795.1 Speoplatyrhinus poulsoni
GGGAACGCCTCGGGATCCCCCAGTCAGAGCTTTCCAATGTGGCTCGGGAAAGGGAGGTTTGGGGTCCCCTGCTGAAGTTGCTGCCCCAGCGACCCGACTCCGGATAAGCAGATGACGATGGATGGATGGATGGATGGATGGATGGATGGACGCGCGCCTGCGCGCACATACACCTTTTTATCAGGGCAACTATCTTTGGATACTTGCAGGAGGCATTGAGTTTCAACCTTTCAAATTAAGTTTGCACCTTAGTGGGCCAGACTAGTGAGTTTACTTTAGCTTGCCATACAATCTTATCATTTCTAGACCTAATTTCCTATCGGACTATAACTCTACTTCAGAAGGAGCCAAGTCGGCAAATACCGTAATACAAGAGACTGGACAAGTTTGTGCCTTCTGTGTCAACCTGATTAGGTCTGCCATCACCATGTTAAACATTTAAATATGACTCCTTATTTAAACCTCAGCAGACAATTAATTGAAACATCACACTTTGCCTGATCAATGTGTTCGCCAATATCGTTAATTATTTAAGCACCCACCCATCCCCCAGCTAAAGAAGACCATTGTAATGTTAAATTCTCATCGTGGGATGAAGACACACGATCAAGCAAGAACGACCCTCCCAACTATGTTTAAATGACAAAGACCTTTAGCAAAGTGACAAGTAGTTGCAACGTTGTGCTGCCGATTATGAGTGAAACACCCAAAAAAAAAAAAAAAAAATCAGCCGTGAAAACAAATAACTGGGCACAAACGTGATCCCATAGATGCACACATTATATCGATAATTCCATCACCCCCATCCTACTCGATCAAATATGCCTGCCTGGACCGAAGCGTATAGCCTATGCATCTTGAAAATGATTTGTTAATGAAACCGGCGCGTATGCTACATTATCACGACAATGATAGATGTGAGATTGCACACAGGCTATAGCCTACAAAGTGTCAATAACCACTAGAACATGACAAAAAACATTGGCTACGAATATAACCTAGTCAACAAACTTCCAATTAAGCTATAGCCGACACCAAGACTACTGGTCTACTCGCTAAAAGCACATTCATATGCGAATAAGAATCTACTACACTTACCTTGCATACAATTTCTTCCGTGCTTATTCGACGTTTGGTAACTAGTGCAAGTCGAATTATAATGCCATCTCTTGAGAATTCAGCAACAATGCCGTTTTTGTTTTGAAGTCTAAAAATCGTAGACTGCGGACAAACAACACTTTTCGTCGTCCATTCGATACAATGTACATATTTACCCGATATTCATATTCCAACGTGATAACAAATGAGTAGACTATACTGTAACTTTGTCTGTCTTCTCTTTATGATCGCCAAAGTTCTTCACATATCCAGACGTAATAGATATTTTTCGACTCTAGAGCGATACGACGGCAAAGCCTGGATTGGAGGAGGAACATAAGAGGAAGTTACCTTGGAACTCTACTCACTCACTGTAGAGGACCTTAACCACACCGTTTCCTTTGCGCATGTTTCACAATCACCACACAGGGAACGTGGACGACAAACTTGTGAAGTTATTATTATTTATATGTAAAATATTGTATTATAGAATGTAATATATTATTTGTACATTTTCAGTAACATTTCAGTGTTTAGTATCGTTAATGATATTTGTCATTTGAGAAAAAAAAAATCGAGGCCCAATCTTATTTTTCATATTTGTATTTATAGTTTGCTTAATATCCTACCATTTTCTGGAATTTATGGTATGCAGCATTTTTTATTTATTACTTCCAGAGTGTATTTTCAATGCTGAAAAAGGGAAATTAAGAATAAATTATAATAGGTTACTAGACAGATATAAAGGTAAATTAAAAGTTGGTTACAATGAACAAATAAATGAACAAATATAAAATACAAACTGAAAAATAGAAGCAAAAAAAAAAAAAGATTTGTAGCCTATAGTCGGCATCGCAAATGTCTCTTTCATTACATCTTAAATGTATGTAGTCTCATACAGTCTACATAAAAATGCAAGCATATATACTGCAACTTGTTTTATGTAGTCTACAAAATATTTTATTTAGACTATTTAGACTAGAAATTGTAAGCTAACAGTCTTCTATTAAAAAAAAAATCAAATTCGGATCCTCTCATGGTCCGCTAGTTGTTCATTCTGTGTGCACATAAAAACTGGTCTTTTTACACAACCCTGAATTTGTAAATGGAAACAAACCAGCCTTGGAAATGCATGTCCAATTTCTGGGGCAGAGCTTCTGAGATAGCACTCTGATGGTGCGTTCAGTGGACTGAACATTTTGAACATTCAATTAACTTTTTCACATTTCCTCGAAAACGTACAAAACGTTCTTGAACTACTTTCAAAGACATTTGTTACGTTTAATGGGCGTGGCGAGTTATGCTCAGTGACGTGTAGGAAGTGTAGCCTTATTGCCTGGGTGTTTGTGAGTAGGCCAATAGCAAATTTTATAGTGACATGATGTCACTGTCAGTATAAACTCATACTTATGTATGGGGTGAAGGACTACTTTTGGACCTTAAGAGATAGGACTAGTCAACTAATGCAGTAGGCATATGCAGGGTTGCAAACTCACAAATGTGGTGTGTGCCTTACACTTTTATGTCCTGTCTCACGCTAGCATAGTAGGCCAACTATGCACTATATTTGTCTAGGCCTACATTAGTACTGTAGGACCCCAAATATGGAGATGTTAAAGAGAACAGGTTGAAGGGGGAGTACTAGGCTAATATGTGAGCCACTTAACCATAGCTCAGTGTTTATCAAATGGGGACTGTGTGTAGGCTACTCCTAGGGATACTTGGAGATATACAACGGGTAGTCAGTCTACGTGACATGTTTCAAGGAATATAGGCCTCCTAATATTTAGGCTTATAACAAAGTAATTCTGATCCGTTTTCTCTTTGGCACATAAGTAAATAGAAGTAGCCTATATTGTTTATAAATGTACTGTAATTTTTCAAGTTTGATTGGTGTTTCTTCTATGGTTATTGAAAACACCGGTAAAAATAAATACCGGTAATCGGGTAAAGCCAACTACTTTGGCTTGAAAACTTTGAAAAGGGGTAGCCCAGAAGTTTCACAACCACTGTCTGAGATCACTAGAGGTGCACTGCATACACATATTGCCTTGTGGTCCTCTGTACGGAAGCCTTGCACATTTTTAATAAATTACATTCTTACAATCTGTCCGCCATCATGTTAGGTTGTTTATTCCCACTCCATCATGAAACCTTTGCCCCGCCTAATTCCGTTTCTATAGTAACGCAGTCTCAAACACTAAACAGCGCGTGTGCTGTTTTTTCTGCTCTTCTACTTCATCGTAAATACAGTTACTTCAACCCCAGGTAACTAAACTACTCGAGGTAAAACGAAACATTTACTTTGTTGGTGATATTTCTGTTTTGCAGTTCGATAAATATAACTAGACAGATGTCCCATTTTGAATTGCACATAAGCGCTACGGTAGCTAACTAAGTTGATATGTCTGCCTAACATACGACACCTTAGTTACCGTAGCCTGTCGGTACCTTACAGTACCGTATTTATTTTGTACAGTACGGTACTACCGATGTACTGATTTCAGAAGACTGATGTTAACATTGGTAAATATCACAGTGTGGCTTGTTTTTTTTTTCTCAATTTCCAATAGAAAAACAGCAATAGACATGAGTAAAGGTCTACAAACCACAAAGTCTGGCAAGTACAACCAAGGCCTCGTGTTAACATTAGGCTACTACGGTATAGCTACCGTAACTACGCTAACCGTGGATGTGCTTTGATATGTGAGGCACACATGTTTACTGTACAGAAGGCAAACAAATACTAAGCGAGCTCTGCTTTTCTGTCTCTATCCTTTCCATGTCCCATTCTACATATTCTCTTCTGTCCCTTTATTTATTTTTATATATTTTTATATCACAGTGCAAATTACTAATAGTATCAATGGCCAGGCATCTCATATCCCCGGACTATGTCCACATGACAGTAGTGTGCCTGAAGAAAAATCCAGAGGCCGGAGGGTTGGAGTCCTAGAAACAGATTCTGACTATGTCAAACTGGCTAAGCAAGGAGGCCATAAGGGTAATGCCACCCCATATAGGCTTAGCTCCCACGTAGGCTAAGATTATACATTTTCATACAGTTTGTTTTACAAACATTTTCTTATTTCCAACAGGCCTGCTTTGGCATGAACAGGACATAATGTTTCCTAAACCAGTTTCATATAAACGCCCCAACTGGTTCTGCCCTGATACTCCACCCAGTGATAGTAAATTGAGGTACAACTATACATCCATCCTTCATTCTACAAAATTTCTGATATATATTATAGGATAACTAGCACAATTAACACAATCAGTTGAGATTGACATTATTTATTACAACTGTCAACTTCAATTACATGTTTTTTTTTTGCCACCAGCCTTGAAGATGAAAAAAGTGCTGTGGCATTTCAAACTCTGGAACCCCCACTTGGGACTGAGGACAATCAATCTGTGGACCAGAGTGTTAACAATAATGGCAAAGAGAAGGTTGTTTGCAAAATTGCAGTGCAGCACTTTTTCATATACCATGTAACCGTGGCTCTGGCATGATTTAGTTATTTTAGAAAAATGCAGTTGTTTACCCTTTCCCCACAATTACCATATAATCTGTCAAATGTTAATCATCAGGACACCATTCCAAATTTCCAGATGGAGCAACCATCATCTTTCAACCACCTTGAAACAAGATACAGGAAGATGTAAGTGTTTGGTCACAAGATGGCGCTGTTGTTTTGTGTTAAGATGTTTGGTGGCCATTGTCATATTAGAACACTACTGTAATCACAACTCTAATTCATGTTCATGTAATTCAGCTGTTCATGACGTACAATATAATTATCTAGACAGACCTCTTGTCTTGTTATCATCTTATAGCCATGCTGAATATTTTGGTTTTATGTTTGAAATTATTAAGAATAAATTGGTATTGGTAATATTTTTAGTGGTAATATTGATAAATATTAATAAAATAAATATATTTGTCATAATATTTTTAATTGTATATTTAGTTTCATGATATTAGAGTTGGGTTTAGTTGAACACATTGCAAGGGAGAAATGTGATATAGCAGCCAGTACACTAAGATTTTAAATTTATTTTTGACAAACATCACAAAAACTACAATTATATTAATGTTTAAAGTTAATAATTTCGAAACTCTGGCTTGTAACCATAGGTAAATGTTCACCTAGATGTTTGTTTTGGCCCATATTCTGGCTGTTTACATCCCATAAAGTGTCAGTAACCTCCCAGATTATCAGCATGACACTGTAAAACATTCAACATGAAAGTGAAAGTTATTGGTGTTTCTTTTTCTAAAAATATTCATTGTTTTGTTATCAAAGAAGCTATATATATATACATACACAGTACACATATACATACAAAGTGTATAGAGGGGGAGAGAGAGAAAGTGAGTAGTTATATTCTAAACTGCATTGCTCTATTTATGGTTGCTTTGAATGTGTATGATTGAATTCATATTAATTATTCGATTAGAGGCAGCGTGTGGAGAAGATGACATATCATTGCATATAACTCATGTTAGAGCCATCTGGCTTGGTTCCCAGATGGTGCCCAATTTAAATGATGTCTTTTGTATTTTGTACAGGTCCTATAATAAGAAACCATCTCCTGTGAATATGTCAAAGCTACTCAGCTTTGGCTACATGGATGAGGATTGTACACCCCATAGTGATGGATCAAGTAAATAGCACATTATTTCCATATGATTTCCATAAATGTAGAAGCCATTTTACTGTATCTCTAATGCTAAATTGACCTAATATGAACAAAAATATAACACATTTGTTTTTGCTTCTGTTTGTAGTATGCCCATACACATTTTAAATGTTTTCTATGCACAAAACATATTAATCAAATGCTTGTTAGTGAGCACTTCACCTTTGCCAAGATAATCCATGACAGGTGTAGCATATATGATACACCACGATCATGATGCTGTAAACTGCATGATTATTGCACAATGAGTTAGTCACAATAAAATTCCACTTTAAAATGTGCAGTTTTATCACGCAATACAATGCAACAGATGTCACAGGTTTTGAGAGAGCATCCAATTGGCATGCTGGCTGCAGGATTGTCCAGCAGAATATATATATTTTTTGTAACGGCACATTTGAGTGGCCTTTTTATTGTGTCAACCAATCTAGCCACTCACCTATATTACACCCCCACTTTATAATACGGCTTATGTTTAGAGATAAGTGTTATGAAAATGTATATACCATAGACTGGATGGATCACTAATGAAGTGTGTTTGTGTCTCTGACTTGTCAATATGTGTCTGTCTCATCAGAAAAGTAGAAGACAGCAGGACAAGTGAGCACTAATTTAAGGACTAACAACACAAGGTGTAAAGTTTATGAATGCATTAGTGATTTCTTCCATGTGTGCTTTTTCATATTACATAAATGCAACCAAGTTGACAATTTTTTGTTTTGCCAGGCCTAAGTGCTTTTTTATTTTATTGATATATCAACTAATGTTATTAAAGTTGTATTGTTTTGTACTTGTTTGACCAAAACTGTTTGTTTGGAATAAAATTAGTTTATTGTTTGAAAAAAAAAAATTTCAGAACCTAATTAATTTACTTATTTGGATGTCCCATAAAGTTAGTATTTGTATTCACTCCAGAACTTTATAAACTAACATTTTATAATAAAACGTATGGATTTGTAAAATATCAATATATAGCAATACATTTCTAGTGATTGATCTTAAGCAAATACAGTAAATACTTAAGTAAGACATTGTAGTAGCTTACTCAACATTGGAGACTTTACAATAAAAAAATATATAGTATTATATTTGTTTCATCCTGTTGATATGGTTTCTTAACTGGTTTACATTTTAAAAGTAGTTCCTATACTGAAATGTGGCTTTTGAGGTGAGCTAATCGGTGACCATTGGTGGTACTGTTTTTGTTTGTCTGAGCCAGTAAATGTTTGTCCAGAAGATGAGAACAGATAGATACAGTAATACTCCTCTCTCTACAGCCAATCACCCTGGAGATAAGGTCAGGAGTCATTGCTATATCTACTCTGTAGTCAGGAATTATGTTTAGTCTCACTATTTTTTAAAGTTGTTTCAGCAGAGGATATTCTATAGTCATGTCTCCAATTCTACTAAACAGCATGGGGAATGATCACAATAAGTATATTGAGTAAGTATTTTGGCACTTTAATGTTAGCAATTACATTTTTGTGCTCTCAAAGATGTATTACAAATTTACCACCACAGGTGTGTTTTGTAATGTACATTATCTACTAATACATAGTCTTCACATAAGTGTTCTCCAGATTTATAGACAAAATTAAATCCTTTTTCGCAGGCAACATGTACAGGTTAAAAATCCTTACTTGGATACCATGGAAGAAGACATTCTGTACCACTTTAGCTTAAGCACCAGGACTCATAACCTTCCAGAGATGTTTGGAGATATTAAGGTTTGTGAAAGAGAGGCTGAAAATCAAGAGATTTGGTATGAATCTCTGAAAGGAACAACATAACAATATGGCACTGTCTTGTAGTTTGTGTGTGTTGGTGGAAGTGCAAATCGGATGAAGGCATTTGCCCAGTTCATCCACCAGGAGTTAAATCTTTCTGAAAACAGAGAGCAGATGAAGGATATATGTGAAGGTACTGACCGCTACAGTATGTACAAAGTGGGACCGGTCCTATCTGTCAGCGTAAGTAGCCTATTTCAGAATTCTATGTTAGACCTGTCTTGTAATTATTTAACTGCGAAACATGTTTTCAGTTGGTTATCCATTTATACATTTGTACTTTTTCAGCATGGCATGGGTGTCCCTTCTATCTCTATTATGTTGAATGAGCTCATAAAGCTTCTCCACCATGCCCATTGCCGCGACGTGGTTCTCTTTCGCCTTGGCACATCTGGTGGAGTCGGTAAGACACATGTTGTAAAATATAACAACAAAAAACCTATTGTTTGCAACATTCATACTAGTTAAGTTGAGTCTGGGCAGTCCTCTACAACTCTGTCTCTGTAAGACAACGTTTAGGTGAAACATACCCTTGATTGCTACAGGTCTGGCCCCAGGGACAGTGGTGATCACAGATAAGGCGGTAGACTACTCCTTCCAGCCTCAGTTTGAGCAGGTGGTTCTGGGTAAAGTTATCACCCGGAGCACTGAGCTGGACGAGGGAGTGTCCAATGAGCTTCTGCAGTGTTCAACTGAGATTAAAGACATGCCAACAGTGATTGGGAACACACTGTGCACCCATGACTTCTATGAAGGTAATGAACACATCTTGAAAGACTCGTTAACTCAGGATTCACAACAAATGTTTGTTATCCTATTCAGAGATTAATCAGTAATCCCGGCTCTTTCGGAGTATGGGCCTTATGATCGGTGAATTGTCTGACAAAGGCTGTGACGTTTCTGCAGGACAAGGCAGACTTGACGGCGCTCTCTGCTCCTTCTCTCAGGAGGATAAACTAGAGTACCTGAGGAAAGCCTACGAGGCCGGCGTGCGGAACATCGAAATGGAGTCCACTGTTTTTGCTGCTATGTGCCGTGTCTGTGGTCTCAAAGGTATTATGTTCACATTATAAAAGCCCTCACCCCCAGACCAGTGGGTCTAATAATTTTACGTCAACCGATACATCCAAAAAATATGTATTTGTTGATGGGTGTCATGCAATTAATACAATTAATAATAATAATAATAATAATAATAACAATAAATGATGAATACTATACTATAGTATATATATAACATAAGTATGTGCAGTATAAACTAAGCTAAGATAACAACAAGATAAGCATTAACCATTGATTGACATTTTATTAAAGACAGTTAAACAAGATTAGAAGATTGTAATCATTATTAATAATAATATAGAAATAACAAATCACCTCCAAAAAGCTTCTCGCTTGCGGCTGTGTCAGCCACAAGCACAGACATGAGCAGGAGAGCCTCAGTGATGGAGGACGACAATATCTCATCTGGGCCAAAACTAGCGATTAACAATGGCTTGTTGTCACATAAGCGGGGTGTGTCTTCTTCCCACCCAGCTGCTGTGATCTGTGTGACTCTGTTGAACCGCTTCGAAGGTGACCAGATAAGCACCCCTCATGACGTCCTGCTGGAGTACCAGCAGAGACCTCAGGCACTGGTCTCTCACTTCATCAAGAAACGCCTAGGAAACCATGTCTGAGAACACTGACTGCCTGACCCTCAAGCCCCGTCACTGCCCTACGCCTTCATTAAGTGTTCATGTATAGAGTCACATGAGGTGTGTGTGTGTGTGTGTGTGCGTGTGTGTGCGTGTGTGTGGGTGTGTGTGGGTGGGCGCGCTCACACTTATAGACTTGGCCTGTTTGTGCATAAACCAGGTATTTAAATGGTTACTGGAAAACCATATTAAGAATTCTTAAACAAATCCTCAATCTAAGTTGTATGAATTGTATGTGTTTACATATTTATCACTTTCTGTAATATATCATGTATAGTATTGTGATTTTGTTATGTAATAAAAAGTGTTCTCTACAGAAATGCGTATTTCAGAATTCTATTTAAACTTGTCCACACAATTGTCATGAGTGTCACACATTTGCCTGCTATTTAATATAAAACAATGACCTTTAAAATGTTCACACCTGACACAATCAGTGATGTTGGCCATATCTGTAGTACTACATTAAACTACTGTGTATATGTACATACACACACATATACAAAAATGTAAACATCCCTTGGAAAACGGGAATATACTAAGAAATTCACAGAGTAAAATGCTATTTTTAGGACAAATACACAATCAAGTGCAGGCATTGATTTTCTACTCTGATATTGTATGGTATTTCTCAAGGTAGAGGGGGAAAGAACAATGCAATCATTGATTTGTTTCCGCTCGAACTATTCCCATTGTGTGAAAATATACAGTAACTGTCCAACTCGTAATGTGATGTTTATACATTCAAATACATGTCTATGAGTACATTTAAAAAGACCTGAATCAAGACTTAAAAATGACAGACTCAGTGTCACGGCGAGGCAGTTTGTGGGGCTTCATCGCAGAAATTACCTCTCTGGCGTACTGCGTATGGTGCAGACCTGCTTCTCGAAGTGCCTGTTCCACACGCACCCTTGGGTCAGAAACAATCTACAAAATGACAGTTAGAATGGTCCAGACAGTGATTAATACCATTATAGTCCCTGAACACGTGAAACAAGCATAGCATTATTTGCTTAATTTTAATGTCTGATTACATGTTGTTTATCCATTATCCAGTTCAGTTAAGGTTTATTACTATTCCACCAGAAGTTATGTAATCATGGCCATGCCACCATGGTGATATAACTTCCCAGACACTGTTTATTGTGCACAGCCTTTACACAGGCTGTGTAAAGGTCTGTAAAATGATGAAAGTTTAGCTAAGTCAACATTGTTGGTTGATCAGCCAGGACACGTCAGCCCGTGTCAGATCATGTCAGACAACACTGGTTATGCTGGATAACTAAAACAAAAAATAACGGCGAGAAAAGCCAAGTAGTCGTACCAATAAAGATAGATATTTTTAGCTATTTTCTTGTTATGTATTTGGTCATATTTGTCTCCCACTGCTATCCTTTCAAGAGGCCTTTGTCCTCTTACCTCAACCTCAGTGTAATGTGAAGTGCTTTGCATTGATAAATATAGCATGATCAAGCACACTGTGCCCATGTGTGGCTGCCCCATGTGGACAAAGAGTGCAGTCACATGAATCAATGCTGTAATGAATTAACTGATCAATGTGCCACAACCTTTGCTCTTGTCAATGCATATTTGACAATGCTGGACCACGTCAGTACGACGCGTTCCCTACAGTTTCATCCCAAGGTCAGCGTTGTCAGTAGAATAGACTGCCTCACCTGTGCGTCTGTGTATGTGTTAATGTTGTACAGAGGCCTTTGTAGAACAAACTCCTCCTCGTTCTTTTGCCGACCCCGCCATGCTTCTGTACATCCCATCATCCTCGCAGGGTCTGCCTCTGCCACTACTGCAACCTGACAGAAAAAAGGAAAAGAAGAAAGAGGTCGTCATGACATGTGATGATATTATCGTTGTTGCCAGAAGGTGGCAGTAATGCCTGCGGTGCAGTCAGATACTAGTCTGAACTGTCCCTGGTGGCTCCTTTGCGCTGTCAGAGCCAGTCGTTGCAGCTGATGATAGGGTTAAGGGCAGATAATGACTGACCTGATTTCTGAGAGCCTCCAGACAATTCTGTCTGTCTTCCTCATCTCTCCGGCGCTCCTGCTGCCGTGCTTCTTTTTCCTCATTGCGCCTCCGCAGTGTCTCCTCGCGGAACTGTACCCTGAGAGCATGGAGCATGGAGGTGTCTAAGACAAAGCCCATGTGTTCCTCGGTCTCATAAACCATCTTATCTTTTCATGAACGCCTTTCGGCCTGCTCTCTAAACTCTGAGCTATCACCAAGGTGATTTTTAAAGTTTCATATTGTTATGATGTTGAGCATACCATTTAATTTATAATCACACTGTCGATGCAACAATCAATTGGTACATAAAGCCAACGGTTATTATGGATTCATAAAACAGCTAAATGTAACCATCAGCATTCAGCAATGTTTTTGTGACTTTTAATTACAAGTCTTCCAACAAAAGATTGATGTACCACTGCATTAGGCTTGAGTGAGAACTGCAGTTCCCATGGTGCATTCACCTCTCCTTATCGCGCTCAGCCTGTTCTGCCAGTAAGCTCCTCAGCTGACAGAGTCTGTCCTGATCTCTCTTCTCACGTTCGTCCTGCGTTCTCTGTTTCTTTAAATAAAACTGCCTCACCTGTGGCAAGACAGCAATTGATGAGGAATAGCAAATAGCTACTGACAACACCAACAACACCAATAACAGCACGCTCTAGATGGACTCCTACACATCTTCATGTCCTATTGATTGTGACAGTGCAGAAATCAGATAGGGGTAAAGAGAGAGAATGAGATGATTTTTCATTCTCTGGCAGACTATTGTGCTAGATTATATGGAATCCAATGCAGTCTAAATGCTCTCATTAATCAGATTGTCTAAGGATGCTCAAGTTCTCCTGGCATTCCCCCAAGGAGCGAGTTAATTAAATCGGCTCCACACACACACATAGCACACATGCATACAGAAGCACAGTTTTGTTTTGTCATACCTTTGAGGATGTTAACAAATTTAATTAATCAAAACACTCAAGCGCTGTACACTTGGTGAGCAAAGTAGCTTGTTACAACTTACATACGCACTGAAGTATTGTAATTGAGCTTTCTTTCTTTAAAGGGACACACCTCGATTTCCGCACCATCTCACTGTTTATGTTTTGAAAGTGGTAGGAGGGTATGGGGAGGGGTAGAAAAGGACCACACGTGCTGAGAACGATTGTGTGTGGAAGATCTTTAGTAATAACCAACGTCCATGTGCGTTTGGCAGAGAACTACCTCCTCAAACTGTTTCTGTCTGCTCACCAACGTTGTTTGCGAGCGTTCGACTTTGTTTGCCCATTTCAACGCACCTTAGACCTGATTTCAGACAAGATGTGTGTTTGTGTGTGTGTGTGTCTTTACTTTCTCCTTCTGATGAGACCTGACGGCTGCTTCCTTGACTTTCTCCTTCTTCATCCTCTCCTCATCTTCCTCCTGTCTTCTGGCTGCTATGGTTGCCTCCAGCCTCGCCACCTCCTCCTGCCTGGCACGCCACTGCTGGAGCTGTACACACATGCATAATAGATATGCACACATTATACACACACATTCGTTTAAACAGAGAGGGGGGAACCAAAATGAGTTGAGTGTCCATCAGCTGTGTTAAACAAACAACAAAGGGTTAAACAACAACAGGTGAGACCGTGCTGAGTGCCGGTGCCGTTGGGTCAAAATACGGTGTGAATTCTGGAGAAGGTGTCAAAATGGCTTCTCACACTCCACTTGTGTCAGAACACTTCAGGACAGGACACCGCTGTGGATGACGCCATGACCAGAGACCACTCCCTGGGGTGCTGCCCTAAAACAAACAGTTACTAGCTTTTACAGCCTAAATACTGATACTTTCTCTTAAGTGTCGTAAGTAAGTGGTTAGCTCATGCATTATGCAGGAAACATGAGAAAGAAATATAGGCTCTTACTGGTGTACTTGTCCTCCTGTATATAGTTAACATATGCTGACTATTGAGATTTCTAAACTAAGTGTAATTTTACTGTATTTAAGTGGTTCTTATTTAAAATACTTCCTTATGTGAGCTGATTTCTTCACTTATTAACCATACACACACACAGGTTGGTTATGGTGTAGCCTCTAGAGGTGTTGCCTTCCTTACATCTATCAGTGGATGGCTTAGAATCCCCCCATAGGAAGGTGCCATGTGTTAACATAGCCCAACACACATTAGCACCAGTTATATTTGATGGCTGCCTTACGGGAACCAACAGATGGCTTTTGTTTGAGGGAGGGTTTCATGGATGACAAGCCTGTAACCCGGTGCTCTTTTCAAATATTTACAAGCGTTAATATAACTAATGTAGCTTTTCAAACGTTCACATAACTCTCACTGTAT
This sequence comes from Speoplatyrhinus poulsoni, assembly GCA_025447795.1. Taxonomy (NCBI): domain Eukaryota; kingdom Metazoa; phylum Chordata; class Actinopteri; order Percopsiformes; family Amblyopsidae; genus Speoplatyrhinus; species Speoplatyrhinus poulsoni. Next base: position 13,645 of record JAOEGT010048311.1, read on the forward strand.
ATCTGTAGTCTCATTACACCAGGAAAAAGTTGGTATACAGTAAATGTTAAAATGTATTTACACCATTGCTTAGTCTTCTGTATTTTGGCATGTTGGCACTGTTGGAACTCAAAATGCCAGAATCAAAGTAGAATTATATTGTATTTTAAGGTAGCTGTAGGTTGTAGTCATTGGGCATAGACACTTTCACATAAATAATACAATTTGTTAAGTGTAGCTGTGTTTGTGGATATGTCAAGCTGAACTGTAAATGGAATGTAAACTGAATAAGTGCAGTGCCATATTATGTCCCGTATTATTTCAATAAGAAATAAATGGCAACACAACACAAATTTGTCACAGAAAGCAACAGCTCTGGGTTTGTTAAACCCCTGGATAACTAGCACACATAACTGTACAATCAATAAAGCACTGCCTTGACCTAAATAAAATACCATAGCTCCAAGTTTGATGCCAGGGACCTTAAGAGACGTGATACACTTGTGTGGACGGACGGCATACAATATATTATTGAACAATCTCATGTAAGTGCCAGCAGGGCAGTTTGTGTATTATGGATTCACTCCATATCCATTTATTGTCTCTCACTAGTTGTACACACAACCTAAAAACTACAGAAAATGTAATAATATGAAGCGCTCAGTCACGGCAGTTTACCAAATTATTAGAAGAAACAACAATTTCAGAGAATAGCAACAACAACATCTCTATTTTATGGCAGACTATGCCAGTTACTGTTTACTACTCATAACATTTCTATTAAAATATAAATGAAGAATAAATCACTTTTTTAGGCCTGCTTTCATGTGAGTTTGTAATTTGTATTATTACTATTTTATCTGTTTATTTTTGTTTTGTTTTACCTGTTTTACTTATTTTAGTTTTACTTGTATTTTTGTCTGTTCATCATTTGCTCTTATACATTTTACGTTGCTTTCAATTACTGATTATTCTGATTGGTTGTGTCTGTCAATAGCACTGCTCCTATTACCAAAGTGTATTATTATTATTATTATGATTATTATTATTTGTAGTAGTAGTAGCAGGAGTAGTAGTAGTTTTCTATTAGGGGACAGGGGAAAAGGTTTCAGTAGATGTCTCACCTGAATAAATATTAAGATGTCCCACACAAACATTAGCCATACATACTTACTTTGACCTAGTGTCATAACATGCATTTGAGGCTGTATCTGGGCCACTTGGACGACTGACCTGACAACACAGTATGCAATTTACCGCTTGTTGCAAGGGACCATAGCTGACCTCACTTAAAACATACAGTATATATGACATACTGTATATATTACCAATATAAGTGTTGGCATGGATACATTGGCATGGATCCCTCAGCAGGGTAAATGACACAGAGGTAATTACTGCTTCAGAGACCCGTCAGCTGAAGCACCGTGGGTCACCTATACAGTTATACACATTTCCACCTAGCAGGAGCTCAGGTCTGTTCATCAATGGGCCGCACACTCCAGGTTCTGTATGCAGTATCCACACAGTACAACGTACCCCCAGCGACAGGCTATCCACTAACTCACAGTGCCAGGAAATGCCTCCAGAAAAAACTCCAGTTGATAATAAACAGCCTCTTGTAAAAATGCCTATTCCTTTTCTCTCCTGATTTCTAGCTTCTGTCCTACGGTAGCGCTAGCTAGCCCACCCCCTGCCCACCCGAGTGCAGTTCTACAACACATTCTCCCTCTATGCCTTCATTTGCTCATGCGGAACACAATAGCTTATCGAAAATTGTCTGAAGAGAGTAAGACATCGGAGCAAGGCAAGATGAGAACAAGGAATGAGGGTCTGAGGTTCAAGGCAACCATGGAAATGTATTCAAAAGAAATAGAAATAAACAATGCTATAATGAGTGATCTCCTCAGTTTACATGCTGTCAAATGAAAAGATGCAAACCAGCCAATAAAAGAAAACCCTTAAATGTCTTCAATGTTTGACCTGTCATCATAACCATGAGCGGGTAAATCCCTGCTTGTGTAATATGTATACGACCTTGACCACATCTGGAACAATGGATCATCTATGCTATTCATGTCCAGATGGACAGACCCAGCCATGGCCACAGCCATCTGTGCATGCCCGAGGTGAGGCCAACATAGGGGATTTATAGGCAAGAGCACACGTCTTACATTATACTGTACACTATACCTTCTTACTGCAGATGTTTCAGAAGACATCTCAGTGAGATGGCAGCTTACACCCTAGTTCATAGGAGCCCAGAAACAGAACCTCCATATGTCCACATATGCTCCCGCCTGACAAATGAAACCACAAGGATGACCTTTGGATTGATGTCACTTCCATAATAACATTATACGTATACATTATTACAGGCTATATCTAGTCAAAAATGATATTTGTTAATTTATAGGTCACTTTGAAATGACACATTAAAGATGCACAGTATACAGGTAATTTTTGTTTGTTTGTTATATGTTAATGTTAAGCTGCTATTGGAATTGGTATTTCCAAAACACTGTTGGAAATAACAACGTGACATGAGACCAAGGATTCGTGATATGACCGCTGACACTTCCCACCGGTGTGGGTACATGTACACTGGTGAGTGGGTACATGTACACTGGTGTGTGGGTACATGTAGACTGGTGAGTGGGTACATATACACTGGTCTGTGGGTACATGTACACTGGTGTGTGGGTACATGTAGAATGGTGTGTGGGTACAAGTAGACTGGTGTGTGGGTACATGTAGAATGGTGTGTGGTGTGTACATGTAGACTGGTGTGTGGGTACATGTACACTGGTGTGTGGGTACATGTAGACTGGTGTGTGGGTACATGTAGAATGGTGTGTGGGTACAAGTAGACTGGTGTGTGGGTACATGTAGACTGGTGTGTGGGTACATGTAGACTGGCGGGAGGTAACTGGAAGTGATGTTATCTGCCTCTCTGTCATTGACAAAGTTACAACTGAAGTGATCAATGCAACTTGTTGGAATGAAAAAGACAGAATCTGCTGAAATTAAACATAGAAAATTATTTGACAGCTATTGTAGTTATGCCACCAACAAATCCTATGCAGCTTTAAGTGAGCTGCATAATTTGAGAATTGAGAAGTATGGTAGTGTACAAATTAAGGGAGACAAATCATTCATTATGCGGAACGTATGATGCCACTTTGAAATTAAAATATCGCAGAGTGAAAACCATTGAGGAACGCTCTTTCAACACACACAGAAATCAAAGCGGAGCAGAGAGAGCTGATGTTCGTAGGGGTTAAATGTATCACAGTGGCTTCAGCGATGAGGCAGCATCTGTGGAGATGAAGCATTAGCAGTAACAGATGGAATGGAAGGAGAATTCATTTTGTCCTCCTGATGTGTTTCTGTGCTTGGTTGATAAAAATGCTGCAAGGACACATTGAATAAACGCAGGCTTCCATCTGGGCACACAAATATGGCCTCACATGCACTCTTACATATTTGTTATGTACTGTATTTTGTTTTCCTCAATGTTTTAAATAATTTAAGTAATTTAGGAATTTAATCATGATTTTCGTTTCATACAAGATTTACTGGTTTTCCGACCACACTACTCAAATCTGATGTCATAACACAAGAGGCATCTTAAATATAACTCAAATATCAAGATGGAACTCTCGGAAACGCTGGATTAATTAGGCTTGACCTTAAAAACCTTTCCTGGCATACAACCCCCCATCCTCCATATTGGCTTTAATGGGGATTTGTTTTTTATTCCCCAAACATAATAATATCCCAGCAAATAGAAATGGTCATATTTCCATTGTGTTTGTAGTATAAAATATGTCCTGTAATGTTAAACCAATGTGCTTGTTTGAGAAACATTTTCTGTAAATCAATAACATAGGCTCTGGCTGTGCTGTGCAGTGTTAGTAATACAGAACAGTCCCCCATGTATCTAATCACATATTGATATGGAGACTGACAACAACATTGTTCAGGGACATAACATTAACTTGCTTGTACATAAACAAACTTTGACTTGTACTGCGAGAGGGGATATACCGTATTTTTAATGTGAACAAATTGTCTGATGTGCAAACGCAAGCGCAGACCCCTAAGATACAGACAGCTACACCATGTAAGCAAGACAAGGCTTTCCGTAATAGCCTGTTTGCATTCACAGTCCATCCCGAGCGGCACCTTATGTATGCGATGCTGGCAGGCAATATGGCGTAATATGCAGCTGCATCAGCAGATATAGAGCGGCGGGCAGGCAGAAGGGTACCATATGCCTGGCCCTCCATCTCCCTCTAAGAACAAACAACACTCCCTTTAGGCCTCTGAGAGAAGTGCAAGGGGAGCTACACATCCCGGATATAGATGACGAGTGTATCAATTAAAGAACAAGGGTGGAGACAGCGCTGCAAAGATTACAAATCGTCTGTTTCCAAAAAGATAATAGTATGATATTAGAGGCCCCATATCAGTCCACTTCTTAACTGTAATTTTGAACATACTTTTGCTCCCTTTGAGCTGAACATTGCACTTTGTTTCAACATGCCCCAACTTTATCGGCTATCTGACAGGAAGTGGGAAGATAGGGCAGACTCAGAGATGATTGCTTACAAATCAGACGAGGTCACACTTTGGGCCAAATCAAACTTGTTTTACATTATCATTTCAAAAAGGAATGTTAGCTGAATGATTCCAGCGCTTTCAGGTGTCCTTCTGAACGCACAACTAGGTAAAAAAATTAATTTGACGATATAGGGGATAATTCAGAAATACTGGAGTTAACCAACTGTGGATGGCAAACTTTGCAGTGTTGTCAGAAATGCCAAGACAATATAAGCACTGTACTATAGCTCTATATCTCCTCACAGCTCACAGATTCTGAGCTAGTCGTGTAGCCTGTGGCAGCTATTGATACAAGTATGCACTGGATAGGTGTAGTACAGCAGTCTCCGTTGCTTGCTACATGAATCCTACAGATACTGCGGTTAATTTGACAGACGGCACTCACCTTGTCTCGGAGGCGAGAACAGATGTCCTGCTGGTGCTGCCGGTCTCTGTGGAGCTCCAGCTCTTCTTGATAAGCCTGGCTGGCGTCCTCCAGGGTGACCAGGGCTCTGGCTAACAGCTCTGTCCGGTCACGCTGCCAGCTGAGGGCTGCCGCCCTGAGCTGGGCCTGGGTGAAATGCTGCCAGTCGCAGAAACTCTCGTGCTCTATCTGAAAGATTGCATGATTGATGGAGAGGTCACTGTCTGCAAGGCGTGAAGCTCTTACAGAGATTCTCTCCACCAAGATAATACCACTTTGGTTATTCTAATGCCGGAAATTACTATTATAGTTACTATTATTACAATAACCCAACAAGTACACCATACTATATTTTGCAAACTCCATAAAGAGCATTAGTGAGAGGAGAGAAGAGGTCCATACTGGGTCTCACACTAAAAACCAGAAATGCTTTTGTAGTCTTGGTTCTGGTAACAAATTGAGGAGTGTATACCTTTAAGAAACAGAGCATGTAAAGCTCGGATACACATATGTTGGTGTGAAAGGAACAACTTCATTGTGTGTGTGTGTGTGAAGTGAAGGCTGCCTCTAGCTGTTCATCGGTGTGTCGGCGCTCACACAGACGCAGCATCACCTGACTGCCTCATTGGAACGGAGGGAAGGATGTTCATCTATGGGCTAATAGCGGCTAACTGACGCTGGGAAGGCATTAGACGGCTGGCTGGCTTTATTGAAACTGACTGAGCTGACAGACCTGCCGGGGGAACAGAAGTGCCAGAGGTAGTCAAGCAAATGTTGTTTATTAACGCACAACTTTACAACTTGACTTGAGGGAGAGGCCTCCTTTGTTCTTTGTGTACTCCTTCACCTTCCCCAGTTTATTTTAAAGCAAGGACAAATGTGTGTGTCTGCGTGTGTGTTTACATGTGTGCCCTACAATATGTATATTCTACGTTACAGTTCATGACCGTCAGCACTATATATTCAGTGTTAGAATCCACCACCACAATGTGTGCATGCCACTCCCACAGATTCCACTGACACTGTTAGTTCAGCTGCTGTAGCCCCCTGGCAATTGTGCTCTCTGAGAAAATGACCATACATGTCCATACAAGGGGCCAAGTTTAGCCTAGGTAGAAACATGAATAGCCATTATGAGGTGGAGTCTATTAGGAAAAATCCAGCGTTATAGTCAGGTGGCTTCTTACAGCTATTTAAGATGAGCTCATCTCTGGAACATAAGGCAACATTTTGTCCCGACCAGCAGGGGGCATACTATACTCTCAAAGAACACAACTGCCAGTGGCAATTTGAAATTGGTTCAATTGAGAAATCTTCAGTGTTTAAACATGGAAGTCATGATATGACATGGTGTAAAACAATCTGCTTTAGAAGTGTGAAGGACAAAATGAGGTCATTATTCAGCATGTTAGCAGCTTACTTTTTCACACTTTGTTCTAATATGTATTCGAGAGAATATCTGAATCTATTTTATTAAGAAGATGGCTAAACATCTATATCTCTTTTATATACGTTTTTAAAAAACTGTTCACACGGCTGTGCCTTTGAAATGTTAGCTTGGATTTATACTCAGTACAATCAAAGCAGCATTTTCTGTAATTGGGGAAAAGTTTCCATTTGGCAATGCTGTCAATGTAAATGTTGTCAATAAATCTATCTCTTACTCCTCAACTACGACAGCTTAGTTGGTTCCTATTTTGCGTAGAGCGGGGCTGGGCAAACAGGGTGACGTGCCCGG
>JAOEGT010048320.1:0-20389 GCA_025447795.1 Speoplatyrhinus poulsoni
GAAACCGAGGGCGGGAGCACGCAGGCCCCGGTAACGGTGGGGGAGGGTGAGCCGCCCATCGGCGGCGCGGCCCAGACCGTTACAAGAACCCTGGATATGTTCTATATATAATTTGATGAGTTGGTGTTAAATGTTTCTCTGGCAAGCAAACCACAAACTCGGATTTCACTACAACAAATTCCAGACAAAGGCAGGTTCACGTACCATACTGCCTTTTTACGTCATACGGTTAATCCGGGCATCCAAAATAATTAAAACGACCAGACATAAATCACTTAACAAAAATGAAAAACAAAAATAATAAATTTAAACTATTACAGTATATTTAGGTCTGATGAAGTTTTGATAATTAATTCATGTTACACCCTTAACAGAAGTTCTTTAATTGTGAATAAGCTCTGTTATGATATAAATTTCTGGAATATGTGACCACTGCCATCTCCAGGTCATATGCCCTTGCACTCTATTTTTAATGGTTGCTGTGAAAGTTTAAGGAAAATATATCTGCTTTATTATGCTGTGGCTGAATCTGCATCTCATCACAATTGATCATTTAAAGAAAAGGTTTAAGATTCATCTACATCATTATAATGTAGACAGATGAGCCAAACATTACCACTCACAGATGCCAGTAACATTGATTATCTTGTAACAACCATACTTCAACCATACGTTTGGGATATGTGGCATGGTAGCTGTTGGTTTCTCACTGCGGAGTACAGGATTTCCTCCCATTCACACACACTGTAAGCTACCCAGGGCACATAAGGAGCAGTTAGGGTTAGGTGTCTTGGTCAGGGACACCTCAACATTGTAGTCAGGAAGAAGCACCTGTTGTATTTCTGTATCTCTGTTTCTACAATTCTAACTCCTGGTAAAACTGTATGCGTATGGGGCAACATATTATCACACCATCGTGGCATGTTACAGCTTGTATTCAATGCCCCCTGGTAGTTCAACAACGGCCTTTCAGGCATTCACAGTCTTCTATGAACAAAGGACTTGGCATGTAATACTGACCCTCGTGTTGTGCTCCCATTACTGCTAGATGCATGCCAGTCTCCGTTAATGGCTGTAATACCAATATAGATGATTGATTGTGTGCAACTTGTGTGTGTGTGTGTGTGTGTGTGTGTGTGTGTGTGTGGTAACCCTCAGTCAGTAACCTGCTGACTATGCACCACCATGCATAGATACTGAAAGACATAAAAATGATGAGGTGATCATGCATCCACATCTGACACGTCACACTCAGGTGTGACTCTGGCCTTCAGTTCTGCTGATTTGGTGCTAGAGGGACCAAATGTACTGGGGGTTACTGGGGAAGCCAGGCAGTGAGTAATACAAACCGGGGGAACACACAATAGAACCGTGACCCCTATAGAATATGGTCGGCGAGAGGTAAACAGGAAGGAAATGTGAGACTGCTGCGCTAGTGTGGGATGGCAGAACATGATAATGTGACAAGCAGATTAGCTCGGCTCAAGGGCAGAGAGAGAGAGAGAGAGATGGAGAGAGGGAGAGAGACAGGCAGATTGTACAGTAGTTAAATGAGTGTCCATGGCTGAGGGAGGGATCTCCTATGAAGAGCAGCACTATGTGGTTTACCACTGGACACTGATGAACGGTGTGAATGTGATAAACATGGCAACATAGTTATTACTTTCCTTCAAAGAAGCATTAACGGGTCAATAAAGGTTATGTAATAATAAGTACTACATTTGTCTTTTCTTTTATCTTTTGAATGATTGATATGTTTTTTAAGGTTGTCAGATAGGAGAAAGAAGGAAATTTATATTGTCAAATCCATAATATTTTTGGTCAAATCTGAGGACATTTTGAAAAGTATGAACCTGATTTAACGTCCTACTTTTCCTCTCATGTGAGGTTCTGTATAAAATGAAAGTCATAATGTTCTATGCTGTAACAATCAAAATAAATCTATACTATTAGCATTTGAAAATAAATTCAACCAGTTATAAACAATTAACAATTTAAATTATAACCTTGATTAAACCCTCAAATTATTTTATCTTGGTGCTTGGTGTGACTGATTGTGGTCTACGTCACTGGCAGATCACCAGATAAGCTAGTGAGTAATGTTTTCGGTATTTTTCATCGGTATATTTGATAATTATTACATATTGTATTTTCCAGACACTTCCCATGCAATAAATCTATAATTGCCTGAACAGTTTACACACTTCACACATAACCGCTATAGGTTATATTGTATATCCTTGGTGTCACACGACATTAGCGCATGTCTTGTCTAAATGACAGGGCTGATGGATGGCATGGGTGGCTTATACCATACATAAGCTCCGGCATGGTCCTTCTAAGATGTATCCATTGGCCTTTTCTCCTGCTGAAACTTCAATAATTGATGACCTTGCTTCATTGTCACCAAACTCATACCAAGAAAGAGTGTCAGGCTCACCTTACTTATTAAGTCAGTGTGAAACTTTAATGTGCACCCCATCTTCTACTTATAAATTGATGCTACGGGGGCAATGCAGGAAATGCGAAGCTGCAGCCATTTAGATTACAACTGTACCAGCCACAATCATATTTGGATTCATTCTTAGTGTTTTGGAGGCCTGAGCTATCAGTGATGAGCTGTGGTCACCTGATAGTCTGAACGATCATGAATGCCCTGAAAGATTCAACTGCAGTAGGATGACTGAATGGGTTGGAGAGCTCTGAGCAGGAACTCCATGTATAATGCAGAGGCTGACAGTGCTTCCACTGTTCTCCATCAAGCATTAGTCTGCTTATGATGTCTGTGGGTATAAGCACGCTTCATCAATGAATGATGGCCTATGGACATATCAGTGGCTGCTCCTATTGACAATTGACACTGTGTGTGAAAATGTTCTCAAAATCAGTTTCCCCGCTGATCTGGCCCATGCGTTTGAATGTGTGATAACCGGTTGCTTTGACAAGAACGCTGAGCTGGAGCAAGCAAGCATAAGATAGTATCACTTGCTCTTTGACCTTAGTTAGTATGCCACACCCTTGCAAAACCCCAGAGCAGGTGCTGCATGCGAGGACACACCCTTCAGACACCCACAATAGTCACGAGGTTGACATGCACTTTGCAGACTTCTAAATGAGAGGGTGCCATCAGATAAGACAGCAAGACAGTCATCCAGGGCACACTTATACTTAAACTGGATAATGAAGGCATTGTCAAGCTTTTCTGTCTGTCTGTTTGAATGCGTCTGTCTGTAACCCTTATATCACTTCTCAAAAGGCCTAAATACAACATATAATGTGCTAGAGTACTGTATGTAATGGTGTCAGTAGCCCTGACACTCTGACACCCCACCACTCCTGCTACCGGCACAAACTTAATTTCCTCTGTGTCCATGTGGCTTAAGGACCTGTTGTAGGACCTGTTGTCGGGTTTCAACAGTCCTATCTCAGTTTCTAGCCCGACTCTCAGTCTAGCCATCACATCCGACCATATCTTCAGCAGCCTGACAAGGTTGGCTCTAGAGAACCCCTTGTCCCCCGCCCACCGTCCCCCTCTCTGCACCCACAGACTTCAGAGAACAGTGAATAATTTAGGGTTAACAAGCTGTGCGTTTTAATTAAATGTCTTACCATTGTCTCTCTCTCTCTCTCTCTCTCTCTCTCTCTCTCTCTCTCTCTCTCTCTCTCTCTCTCTTTTCTGTGGTGCTGTATGGTAGTAACATTACTGAGCCAGACCCTCTGACTAGGCAGGATTCATACAATTACAATTACATAATTTAGCATCTTGCTTAAGGATGCTTTCAGGAAGGCCAAGAGGTTGATCTACCTGTAATCATACCTCTGTAGGCTAGGCATATATGCCTCTGGGAATATTTGATCTGCCTCCAATCGCCTTGAAATTACATCTTTACATCTTTATAAAAAAATGAAATATATTGCAATGCTACTCACACATGTAGCCTACTGTACTGATGTGTTCGTGCTGGTGCATTGATGTGGGAGCCCACATCAACTCCACTCAGCCCCTCAGGTTATGAAATTGAGAGCCAAAGTGAAATACATTTGCACACAGGCCTACCATGCCAGATGCGTCTTTTAAGGCTCACACTGTTATTGCTAATAAAAACTAATTATATGTAAAAGGCTACAACTAAACGGTAATGGAATAGCCTACATCCTTTTTGTCTAAACAAAAAAAAAAAAAAAAAAAAAAAAATTGTGTAATTTTCAACATATTGCAAATACAATATTAAACATATAACTGTGGTGCCCTCTAGCGATGATTTGAAATAGGCAAGCCGCGAGAAAACAGTCGTGAAAACCAGACGCTCACGGCCTAATTGATTTTATTTACTTACAGTTTTACACAATTTGAAATGTTTAATTGAATCACAAATAACTCTTTGCAAAGAGCAGTACTGTATAATGTAGTTTAGCTTTCACAGGAAGTGACATCATCCGTGAAGTCGAGCCCCTCCGGCCACCACGTCCGCATTCACAGCTAGTTGCAGCTGTCTGTCAAGATCTCTCCCCGAGAGACAGCTATTGCTGGGATTTTATTAAGATTTTTATATTTCAGTGGCCAATATACATCTGACACCATGTACCAGGTAAAGTCCGTATGTGGGAGTGAAATAAAGATTGATTTACCAACGTGCATGTACAACTTACCAAATATCCACGCGAAGCAGGGAAACAGCTACCCATCCGAACACGAGCTGCAGGTAAATGTCAACCAGTATTATTTAGAAATACACATTAATTAACAGACACATTATTCGCCCGTGATTTGTAGCATATAACATGTAGACCTATCCACCGATTCCTGATATACCCGCTAAACAAGCGAGCACATACTGTGCTAAGCGAAGCTTGCTAGCCAACCACCATGCTAACCGTGCCATGTTAACTTTCAAGGCCAAATCGCAGGACTCCTTGCTGTAATTTGTAACGCCTTTATGGAGGTGTGTGCGTTGTTGTTTTCGTTTTGTGTTACTGTAATAGGCTTTTTTTCGACAAATCAATCGTGTAAGTAGACGCCCCTCTACATTTGAGGCTTTGACCTAGGCATTTTTCTTCAGAACGGAGAAGTTGACCCAGCAGTAAAAGCCCTGGAAGCGCGGCAGGATGAGATCCTGAGAAAGCTGTATGAACTGAAAGCAGCCGTGGAGGGCGTGGCTAAAACGGTGAACACCCCAGACGCTGACATGGACCTGACCCTCGGCAGCACCATCTCTGCTCCCAGCTTGAGCTCCACAACGTTCAACGGCACCACAAACCTCGATGCACTGCTGGGCAAGGTACGAAACACACCACCACACACGTTCTCCTCTGCTTCAAGCATCTAGATACCAGAGTAAAATTGGTTGAGTAATATGATCATGTATATTGTGTGACCACTGAACACGTGAATTTGACTACACCCCTAGATCTGTGAGAGAACAATAACCATAACTTGAACATGACCATATTGACCATCCCAAGAATTGTCTTATTTACTTACCAAGAATATAAAAGTTGTACAACTACTCTGCAAATGTAAAATTGCATCAGAAATAAATATGATTAGCTTGTTTTCCTTGACCTAGGCAGTGTGAAGATATAAATGTAGAAGCAAGATTAAGTAGTGAGACCTTTCATAGTCTACGCAAGCTAAGTGGACGCAGTTGTAAACGCAAGGGCTATGCTTGTATTTAAGGGCCGTTTCATAGCTACGCCGGCATGAACGCATCACATTGTAATGCAACTTGTTTTGCTAAGCAACATGCACCAAACCTTCCTTGCGTAGCAGCATTAACTTGATTTGTACAGTAATGAATCAGGCCTTACTTGTGGTGTTTCTTGGTGCATTCGATCAGCAGCCCCCTGATATAATAATGGATTAAATATACAATATATGCATTAACTTTCACAGTTGCCTCGCCCTGTTCCAATGCGTCACTGTGCCTGTCCTCTGCTCCCACAGGACCTGGGTGCACTCCGCGACATTGTCGTCAACGCCAACCCAGCCCAGCCTCCCCTGACCCTGCTGGTGCTCCACGGGATGCTGTGCCAGTGGTACCGGGTGCTCTCCACGGTGCACGTCCACTCCTCGGTGTCCGCGGTGCCTCCGCAGCTTCTGTCCTGCCTGGGCCCGCGCCACGCAGACAGCTACAACCGCCAGCGCTTCCAGCTGGGCTTCACCCTCATATGGAAGGATGGTAAGGCTGTAGTGTGTATGTGTGTATTGGGGGGGTGGGGGTGGTTTCCAAATGTCGACAGAACACATTTGCAGTTATTTTTGTCCATCGGGTGTGATGTTACGTGATTACAGCAGGGTGTCCACCTCTCGCAGTAGTCAAGGGCAACTGTGTATTTGATTGCATCCAACGCATAATAGCTGTGGTAGTGTTGAATCAATGGGTGAGGGCAAAGCCCATACCTGGCAGCAGCCACTTTTCAGTGATTTCTGCGACTGGATGATCAGTTTGCAATGATTTTACACAGATCCTGTAGATCCAAAAGCTAAGAATGAACACACAGATTTTGTGAAATATGCTTTGTTACAAAAGTTACAAGTGTCAAAATGCAATATTGTTATCCTTTTTCCGAAATTCCTGCATTTCTATTTTTAGTTATTAGTTAGTAAGCACGGCTAGTAAGATCTTACGGTAGTACATGAGAGAAGACAGGCTGGTTTAAGTTGCATACTGCAAATGTCATGCTACTAGGCGTTTCACTGTACAGGCAGTGTGCTGATCATTGTTCATGACATCCCTTACTCTTAACACAAACATAATAAATAAAAGCTGTTTAAAACGTTATTTGCTGTGCTATCACTTGTTATCTTATCACATATGAGCGTATAATCATGAACATGAATCAAATCAACAGTATCCGTGCATTATGTTCTCCTAATTGGTGTGCCCGTACCACAGTGCCCAAGCTGCAGATGAAGTTCAGCGTCCAGAACATGTGCGCCATTGAGGGCGAGGCCAACGTCGCCCGCTTCCTGTTCCGGCTGCTGGTGCCCTGCCCCAGCGAGCCGGTCCGGGCCACGCTGGCGGACAGCTGGGTGGACACCGCCTTCTTCCAGCTGGCCGAGGGCAGTGCCAAGGAGCGGGCGGCCGCCCTCGGCGCCCTGAACACCGCGCTGGGCCGCAGCCCGTGGCTGGCGGGGCCCGAGCTCTCCCTGGCCGACGTGGCCTGCTACTGCTGCCTGCTGCGGGCCCCCTCGCCCGCCCCCACTAACGTCCAGAGCTGGCTGATGGCCTGCCGCAACCTGGGGTACTTTGGCCCCGCCCACGTCCTGCTACGCTGACCACAGCTGAGCCCATTCGGGCTCCCCTCTGTACGTACAGAGGACGTGAGTGTGAGAGAGGAGAGAGATGGGCGTTCACGTTCTGATGCTGCGATCTTCCCCAACACTGTCTGTGTGTTTCTGCTATTACAAATAAGGCCATGCGGTGAAGGGATTCATTCAAGTTCAACAAAGGAAACCATGCTGCTGTAATGTTACTAAAGGGATTCAAGTGTTTTGCCATAGCACGAGAGCACTGTATGGGCATGGCTGGGAATGAGGGTAATGTCACATATCAGTCTCCCTCCCACTCACTCTGTGCCTAATATGATCCCGTTTTTAATGATGTAACTAGTGTGTGGTCAGGGATGTGTTTAACCAGCCATCATGACCCACTGATATGTGCAGTGTGAGAAATAATCTGTAGCATTGTCTTTGTTAAATCATTAAAACCTCAACTTTGAATCAAGCCTTATTGTGTACTCTATACTATATCTATACCAGACTCACAATTAACCAGATGTTTGGTAGTGCAGCTGTGTGTCCAACAGGTGGCAGGATATTCATTTGAGAGTTTACAAAGCCCAGAATGTAAATACACTAGGTCCATCTTGTATAAAACCCAATATAGTATTATATATGGAAATGTTATTAGCCCAATACTGGAACCTGTATGGTCTAAAATTGTTGTAATTCAAATATGGGTAAGCCCAGTACTTATTACTGCTCTGAAATTAGGGGGGGAGAGCAATCTCATAATATTCATTATTTAAATGTGCAAATGGATGTGTCCACATTATGCCAGACTAACCTGATTACATTTTACAGTGAAAAAACACCAATAGTTTGGTTTCTCCAGTCTTGTTCCATTCATTTGTCTTACTGTTATAGCTAGATGAACTCTGCATATCAGCCTATGCATTTTGAAGAACATAAAATCCCATTAGATGCACCCACTAGATCAAGTTAAAGTGTTTCCCAGGCTTTCACACACACTGGTTTTGAGGCTACTTTTGTGACAAGCTGATCTTTTAAGTGCAGGGCACAGCAGCAATAGAAATGCATATCTGTTGCTTCCGCTATTCATTATTACCTCCACAAGTATACACTAAACATACAGTCAAATGCAGGATCAGTCATCTGTTCATGTTCTCAAGGCTGCATGCAAATGAGGTGGTCATGGGAGTAATCCAACCCCATCACTAATCTCATTACTTCTTGGTTCCTAAACTCCACATGCTAGTGGCTGAGAATAAAGCAAATCACAGTAACAGTCTTTCCTCTGCATTTTTTAATGTAATATAAAACAGTTTGGATACAAACGGTATATTCTATTTAATAGCAGTAGAAAATGCAAACTACCTCAAATGAAAACTGATTCAGTTCACCTTTGTAAATTATAATAAATACAAATCAACCATAGTGTGCATTGCATTTTTTGTTCCATTCCTTGTTTAGGATTGTCAGTTGGCCATTTACGTTGTGTGCTCTCGTTAAGCATTAACATGAACTCAATCATTAGCAAACCTTTTGCCCTGCAATGTAAAAAAAAGACACGAAACATTGCTCAGTATTTACTCATTAACTGAGAAGCAGAGGACGCTGTTGTATCTCAAGAGCTGAATGCGTTCAAAGTAGTCATCGGTGAGGTGGCTTCTTTGAGAGGTGACCAGGTTGCCTTTGTGACTAAACAGGCGCTGCACTGGGGCTGTGGAAGGCAGTGGAGTGTTATATTTGAGGAACAGCTGCTTCACTCTAGGAAAGTCCTGCAAGCACTCAAGACTCTTTCCCGTTCCGTCCAGGTACTTGCGGACCTCGTCCATCGCTCCCCGTTGCTGGGTCTGAAGGGCAGGTCTCATGGTTCCGTAACTAAAGAAGTCATCCTCAGACTCAATGGTGGCTGCAGTCTGACTGATGCTAGATTCCATTTTGAAACAGGGCTCCATTTGGGATGCCTCAGTGGCCAGCAAATTGCACATTTCGTCCCTCTCCGAATGAGACATCCACCACAATCGAAACTGAGGTGTGGTTGCGGTTGCTATTTTTGCTTCCGTGCTGTTCATCAGGTCCTGAAATCGCAAGTCTGTGGCCACCACAATGGCGGCGATGACGTCACCAAAGTAGTGAGCCACAGCCTTCTGCTCGTTGAGCTTGTTCTTCAGACTGAGTATGGTGGGAATGACCAGACCCAGGTAACACTTTTGTTCAGCCTGGAAAAGCTCCAGAGCAAAAGCAAGTGGCTTGAACACAACAACATATTCTCTGAGAAAGGCCATCTCCTCCGGCTGTAGTCGTGAGACCTCCAAGCGGGCACAAAGCTCCGTCAGTTCTCTCTCTGTGAGGGAAACGATCTTCTGTATCGCACAGTATTCCACGTTCCAGCGTATAACAGTGGGAACGACAAATGCCATCTTTGCTATGTCTTCGGCCGCCTCCATGGCAACCTGGAGATGGTGGGCTTTGCTCCATATAGCATACACCTTGGTCATTGTGCTGTAGTGCAGCTGGCACATAGGTCCCTCCGACATTGCCCGCCAAAAGTCCTCAGACACAATCTGGCCCAGGATGTGGGACGCACAACGAGTTAGGTTTGGCAGAAAGAGAAGCATGCCCTGATCCGGTTCACCTTCAAGTATGGAACTGACATTTTCAAAGAGCCCAATGTCATCGTCGTTATCCTGTTGGTCCAGTGAGAACTCTTTGAACACACTGACAAATGGACTGCCGTTATCTGTGGCTGTAGTCTGAACTTTAGTTTCAATATTGTAGGCCACGTGGATGTCATGTACTTTCCCTGCAATTATGTCATAAGTGTTCCCGCCCTGGATCCGGGCAAACCCAAGAGCTGCAGATTTCCTTTCTAGAGAATCTATATCGATCCAGTGGCAAGTCATTCCAAAGAAGCTCCTGTTGTTAGCTGTCCAGATGTCAGCTGTGGTGCACACATACTGGACATGGATTAGTTTTGCCATCAATTCTTCTCGCATGTTGGAGAACATCAGATCTACCTTAGTGAACAAGCTTAATCTGTGCATGGTCATTTTCCCCTCGGTCAAACCTTCAACCAATTTCCTAAAGCCTGGTTGCTCCAGCAGATAAAAAGACTGGCAATCCTCCACGATGAAATTGAATATGAGATTGTCTATCTTTGATGATGTCAGGTTTTTGGAAATGATTTCTGCTTTGATTTTCTTGAGCTGAACATGACTACTAGTCTCACCATTGTATTCTTCTTTTTTCTTCGCTCTTTTAACAGTCGGGTCAATATTGCCTTCACAGCCTACGTGTTTTCTCTGTAATAAGTAAAAAAACTAGTAATTTTATTGCTATTACATTTAATCTGATGTTAAACAGGAACATAATGCACTGGTCAATAATCTACCCAAGATTTACACAAGTTTTCATCCGTTTTTAAACTTTAAAAACAAAGTAGCAATTTAAGATTCGGTGATACAATATATTAATCACACAGTTCTGTCCTGGAATAAAACATATCATATAAACATGTAGGCCTAGGTAAAATGCAATTATATTTATCATGTTATATATCAAGTTATATATAATTAAATAAACACATTAAACATGAGCCTGGCATTAACGGAAATACACATCATGTATCGTACTTACGTCTAAATGTTTTTTCAGATTTGATGTAGATGTTTTCGACGTTGATAAAAGATTAACCTTCGGCATACACAGATTACACTGCACGATGATATTTTTTCCTTGATCTGCCTTGTATGTAAAATGGTGGCGATAACGCCAAGCATGCATTGCATTCTTAATCTCGTCTTTTGTTTCGTTGTGAATAGTATCCATCACGGACGTTATAACACGCCCTATTTACGTTAAAACATATAATAAAAGTACCGTAATCCAATTTAGTAATCAAAATTACAAGTAATGTAACGCTGGCTACACGGACGTCCTCGTAGAAAGGGGGCAGGCCTTTGTTGAGATGTTGCATAGGAGACAAAAAAGGAGACTACATCTAAGATGCGTTCAGGATAGTGCAACGTTTGCCTTACATTCAATTGGACTAAACGCCAGTTTATAAAACAGGGAGGAGCGTGGCTATGTGGACTACACAAATTTAACATGGCTAAGTAATAACATAGCGACCACGATTTTGTTTAACTGCTGTATATTGTTGTTTCAGCTGTATTCTACATGCACAATATTATGAGAAATAGGCCTACAACCACTCTGTGGTGCTGTAGCAAACCTGTTCCAGTAGGAAGGGTATGTCCAAAATGGTTGTGTCACTCACATAATGCATGCATTTCAGAATGAGACAGGATAGCCGACATTTAAGATTAAATAAACAGATATGCCAAATAAAACATCAGGTTTTAAATATGCTTAATTTATAGCTATAATTCTAGAGAAAGCTTGGTATTTGAAGTTGATCAATGACATAGGGTGCTTCTATAAGCTCCACCCATACATTGGAAACGTATTGCAAATGCTAGGATATTGTTAGTGGTGTTGTCTGCATCATTTTGTTAGTGCTCCTATTTATGAAGCCAGTGCTGTGTACAAGTAGCCTACCAAATTATATATTTACCACCAATCAGACATAAAATGTATTAGCATTTACAATTATTTATTTGAGAAAATCACTGAAATAAAGGTTAATTGAAAACACAGAAAGGCCATTAAACGCAGCAAACGTCTTTGAAAGTACTTAAAGAGCGTTGCAAATGTTTTCAAACAAATATGTATTTCAGTTCATTGAACGTAACAAACGTTCAGCCTACTGAACTCGCCCTTAGCCATGGCTGGGAGCATGCGCAGTGCTGGTTATGGACAGGCACGTAAGAATGATTGACGATCACTGTATGATGTCACGGTCTGCTTATATTCTGTTCTCTTTGCAGGGTTTCGTCTATATTCGCTATTACCTCTTTGCTATTGCACACCTGAATATGCACGCCAAATTCTATCACATTTGCAAATATTTGTTTAAGAAAATTATGAGATTACTGGTTAATTGAACACAAAGATTGGCCGGCCTATGGTTATTGGAAAATTCAGTTTTTCTCTTAAGTTAATGCATCAAACTCAATAAAAGCCAATGGCAAGAAACATCAAGAAATAGACACAAAACATTATGAATGATTAATCTTGCTCGCATGGTCTGTGAGGCATGGTCATCCAAGGCAATATTTTATTTGCTATTCAATTCAATACAAAATAATTGTTTAAGGAGTTGTTCACTTGATTCTAGACATTTAGCCATATATATACACTACACATTTGTAAAAAAAGTAGGCTGGCACTACATCAAAATATCAACTTTCTTTATAGGCACCATTTCAAGCATCCTTAATTGCTGGCTTGGAACCTTCCATCTGACACATTGTGTCTTTAATATGAATCTAATGGTGTTGCAGGCATTAATAGCACTTTTTCATCTTTAATAAAGCAATTTGTCAGCTGCCTGATCACAGACAAAAAAATAGAGGGAGTGGATTTGTCATTTACTTGTCCTGTGTGTGTGTGCGTGTGAGTGTGAGTGTGAGTGTGCGTGTGTGTGTGTGTGTGTGTGTGTGTGTGTGTGTGTGTGCTTGAGTCTGTTTCCGGGGGGAAATATTTGAGAGAAAGTATAGTAATTAGCAATTTTATTGGTATTGTCTTAATGGGGTTTGTGGCATTGGGGGAAATAAATCTATAAAGAGACTATACATCACATAAGAGAAAATTGGAATAGGCCAGAGTTATATACTATTTATAAATTTGCTTTCTCGTGATTAACAACGGCCTCTTAATGAACATGTAGGGTGTTTATTACTTAGTTGCTCCTGCATGTGTGAACCAATATGCTTCATCAGCAGCAAGTGAGTTGTTTGTCCCCACTGGGCAATATATGCACACACATGCACATAAATCATGCACGAAATAACATAATCCCTGGCACATTCTCTGTCGTTTTGTCTTTATATTCATGCTTTTACTTTTAGATTTAACGAACTTTCATCATTCCAACGTCTCTGTATTGGAATGCCTTTTGGTAAACCTGATGGGACAATATGACGGTGCTTGATGGAAATGCACACAGTAAGCAGCTAATTGCTTTTTTTAATGGTCTCTTCCACCATGCAGGAATCGGTTGGGGTTACACACTACAGGGAGGAACCGATGTGTCTGTCACTATTGCTCTACATGCCCCCTTTTCCCGGTGACAGCAACTGAATTAATATTGAAGAGACACAGCTAACTGTCTTTGCTTTATTAATCTTAATTTTAAGGAATTTCATTTAAGAAACGCGTCACTTGGCGAGATATACAATTTTTACGTTATTTGGAAATGTTTATTTCATAAAATATGTATATTCTATTGGATAGATGTGATGAGGGTGGGGTCTCGTTTGTCACCATTGACGTATCATCACTGGCAGTGAGTTTATAAAGTGACGTTCGCTGCGAATGAAGTGAAGTGGTTTAAATGAAGGAAATAAATAGATGAAGTGGTGGTGGGTTTGATTATTGTAGGCCTTCACGATGCTGCCGTCGTGTTGTCCTGCGCGTGTCAAACCTAGATAGTCACCGAAGTGGGCACAGTTGGCGTTATTTCATATTTGCAGCAGCAACCAGTTGTTGGTCACGTCGGGTGTGAGCATCAAGTGAGTAGGCTATTTGAAGCAGTACTCTCTTCGGGCTGTAAATTACTTTTCGAGATTCAGAGGAGGAAAATATAAAGTGCAGCGCGCGGACTGGACACATTTTATTGGTGTCTCACAAAAGGCTCTGCGCCTTGACGCTCACCAGCGTGTATGTACGCCCTGATTGTCGATTGTTATGAAGCGCAATGGCTTGGTGTGACCGCGGGGTTCAAACGCTGCTAGCCACTGCAGGGGCTTTTGCCGCTTTCAGTCTGATGGCCATTGCCATTGGCACGGACTACTGGCTCTACTCTCGGGCGTACATATGTAACGCCACCAACGCCACCACAGACGAAACCCAGCCCAAAACCAAGAGGGGAGATCTTACACACTCCGGGCTGTGGAGAATATGTTGTATTGAAGGTAAGATGCTCCGACTCCATATGAGTTCCATAAATGATTGTCTAAAATGATAGCGGTATTCTAAATAAACAACTGATGTGCACATTTCATGTACGTTAAACGCTATAGCTTTTACAAGACGCATCCAACCGACAAATGGGCGCGTACCTTTTGCGCACGCAATATGTCTCCATCGTGCGCTTGAAATACAAGTAGGCTATGTTAACTTGGGAAGAAAAAGGGGACATGACATAGGACTCTAACTTAATATAACTTAACATAACTTAATAAAACAGATTAGTCTGAAGCAGTAGCTTATTGGTAAGGATAGTTTGTAAGTTATAACTGCGCAAAACAAGAAAGTCGTGGTCCACGCGCATGAGTTGCAGGAGTGGATACGGTTGCATTACAGAGTTGAATCCTATGTATGCAACTAGTCAGAATGTATAGTCATATACGGTAGGCCTAGATATCGTGCCAATTGTGGCATCGTGGCATCGTGGCGCCGTGAGCCCATTCAAATCCAGACAACTCCGCTGTTAGTCTACCTTCATTAATATTTTTATTGTATATTGCTGTTGCTTGGCAACGGTCCCTGAAATCGCTATGGAAACATACCGTGATTTAAAAATAGATGACTCTGAGTTCACTTTATGTCCGAGAAAAATAGAAAACAATTGTGTGAACACGGGGAAACACCCTATTTCGGACTTTTAAACATCCAGTAGGCTATAGAGTATCTGTATAGGCCCAAGTCTCTTTGGTTCAGGTCTATTTCCAGAAGATGCGCTCTGGTAATTATTGATAGGCCTACAGATACATAAGCGAATGTTGATTCATTGACCAATCTCCTTGTCAATAACCTTCAATAAATAATTGGCTTTTCTCTATATTTGTTGGCTGTAGATGTCGCAAATATCGATATTTTGAAATTTGTTTTTCTAATATGAGTTCTGCATTAGAACCATGAGCGAGGCAGAGAGCAGGCTATATCTCCTATGACAAAATTAACATGTGTTCTGTAAATCAGAGGGCTGTCCACAGACAGTTCCGTGGTTCTGAAACGCATTTGGCTTGTTGGTAGTTGCAAAACAAATTTGTTTTATAAGAGTCCCTCAGCATTATTTTGAGGTCTACAAATGCCGGTTGCAATTTCCTATAGGCTACACATGCAATTGCGAGCTTTGTAAATTGAAACTAACCAAACGGTGTCGCAAATATTTCAATTCAAACCTAGTATTAAAATACAATGAAACCTAAATTCGGACGTTGCTTCTCTTCTGTAGCCTTCTATACCCTTTGAAGACCGACTTTACGCACTTTACTGTAGCCTATAGCCTATAGTCCTGGCGCGTTACACATTTGCAATTTACAGGCGCTTCGCTCGGTTAGACACAGGTCTCTTCTAGACTGACTCAGTATATTCAACTGCCATCTTAAAAACCCTAGAAAAAAGATTGCAAGCACAAACAGACGCTTATGCAGCCACTATTTCCTTTTTGAAAGCCAATTCAACAAAAAAGAAATAGGAAAATACTAAAAGCGATTTAGGGGCAAGTTTCTTATTTGATAGCATAACTAGTCCCTCAAAAAGGCCACATTGTCTCTCTAGCCATATAGCCTACACTTCTGCTCCTCTAACACAAACACAAACACAAGGACCAGTGGCTTTGTTGTCATGGAGACACATAAGTATAGAGAAGAAGAAAGGGGGTGGTCATAATGACAAGTGCACAGTGGGTTATTGATGAGGAAGCCATCACAGTTCACTGAAATAGGTTTCCCTTTTGTACTAAACATATTGCAACAGCTCCATCAGTGGGGGAAAAAAGGTTAAAGAAGGTTCAGAACTGGACAGCTCCCTTTACAATCCCTTGGCCGGCCCATATTACATATAGTATAAGTGTGAGGAAAACACAAGTGCTTGTAACATTATTCAGAAGTCCAAACTGTTTTGCTTCAGTATTGTCTTGGTGCGCTGATCACTGGAACCAATGTGCGCTGGTATAACAGGTAGCCTGTGTTTGCCCTATGGCAACTGTGAAAGGTCAATTGAGTTATTCTCTCTATCTCTTCTTTAAAATATGCACCCTCTACATGTGAACACCTCCTCATGTGAACAAGTAACCAGCTCCTCTTAATTATAGAATCAGGCGATTTTCCTAACTCAACAGATGAGTGTAAAGCATACTGTATAGCACAGCACACAGAGATGGGTTTGTGACCCATAAACAAAGGATTTTCATGTATGCCTATTTGCATAGGGATTAGATATAGTGCAGTCAACTCATGGCTTTGCTTGAGCAAATGAACGTGACTGAAAAGTAAACAACAGTTTATGTAATTATCCAATTAATTGGGTACATATTTACAGTAAAACAAGCCAACTGGTGTCAGATTGGCGTGAGAAGGCGAGGAAGTTGTTTTTCTTTGGGTTAGAGCTTTGTTGTTTCACGACAAGGGTGAAGGTGCTGCTATGGAGGGAGAAGTGTGGGGGAGCTGTCACTTCCCAGCATGCTCCACAGGTCTGTAATTAAAATGCATCAAGTGAAAAGGCCACGCGGCCAGTAATTAGCCAGCAGGCCCTATATATACTTCCTCCTCTGTCATTCCATTCAGCTTGCCCGTGCTCTCGCTCCTTACAGTGGATGTGTGGTCTTTATATTTGTGTTTTGTGTCATGACCTTCTTCACACGAACCTTTATTAGGATCAGCTCCACTGCCTTTATTGCTGTTTTATCTGTCTAATAGAAGTCTCACGCTGTTACTATGGCTTACCCCAATTCTCTTCTCTTCTCTTATCTTATCTTATCTTATCTTATCTTATCTTCTTTCTCTTCTCTTATCTTATCTTATCTTATCATATCTTATCTTATCTTATCTTCCTACTTGCTACATTTATACATGAAGCATACATACTGTAGCTGTTGCTTTTAAAGGAAAGAATTGTTTATACAATTGCATTAAATGTACATTTAATGCACAGTTAGTGAATGGCCCTTACCCCTCGCTGGCATTGTGGGTTGACTTTCATTGTGGTATAACTGTAATCACTGCTAGCCTGAACTGGTATGAAAAAAGCATATTTTAAATTAATTTCCTTTTTTTTTTTTTTAAAGGACTGTGTGTATTCTGAAGATGTCAGTTGATACTTATGTGTCATAAGTAACGTGTATAATAGAGTGTGTGCTACATGTTTACCCCGGTGTCTTCACTGATCTAAAAGCATATGGTTTAGCCAAAAATTATTTTTAGTGGGAAATGAATGGGCATTCATCTGATATTGACATCCTTAAATGGATGTTACCCAGCTGAGACAATGTGATTTAGACGATTGATGTCACCGCTGAGGGTCGATTCAGGTACTAAATAAAAGCAAAGTGTAGCATCTTAATAGCTGTCAAGACACACAGCATAGAGTACTCACTGTGCGACTCCAACACTGAGGTGTAGGACTTGGCACAATACTTGTACAATACTGCTGGTGTATTCCATCAAGCCTGGCACGTTAATAGCTGGGCTGTGTTAATGCTCAATAAAGACAAAGTACAGCATCCCGTTGCTAGGGGCAACTTTGCTGTGACAGCTGCTTCCCCCATTGTGTTGTATTACATGATAACTGCTTACTGTGTATACAGTATGTGTATGTTAACACTTACAGTGCCCGCCAGTATCATTGATCATTTCTCTCTACAGCAAAACAATTAGTGACATCGCAAATTATTATAGCCAATGGCTGATTTATTAAGGGAAAATGCCTCTCATTTCACTCTTACATTCTCTTATACCATGTTGATTTTTCATGGAATACTTTACCTCACTGAACGTGAGAGGTAAGCCTTTTCTCATATTCCAAGCTAATGAACAACATTATTACTTGCTTTCTTTGCGTATATGGGCCACTGTAGATGTATAGGATCGTATTCAGACAAAAGCAATTTTCCTCTGACATCATTGTACAGTGAGTAGAATTAGAATAATAGTCAACCAATCAAAACAAAACAAAATGCTTTTTTTATTTTTTTACCTTTATGTAACCAAGAAGGTACATTGAGATTAGAAATTCCGTGCTGGCTAAGATAGGCAGCAGCAAGTAAAATACAAAAATACACAATACAGTAACATACAGGTAACATAGTTAGAACAACAACATAAATAACCATTGACACAACTATTGATGATGTGTGATGGCAATTTCTGTAAAATTAATGCTCTTACCAAGATCATGTATTAGGCCATATGTTTATTATTCTCCATGGAGACCAGCAGCTGCAGTTAACCCAAAAGGCTGACACACTGACTGATAACAACACTTTCTGTTCTCTGTCATTATATAGCCTGTTGACTCTTTCCATATGACCCTTAAATGACCTGGTCCTAAGACAGATCAATCATTAGCTAGTGCAGAGACCAGACCCTAATGGCAGTTCTAAACAAAAGCATTGTAACCATGTCTTATCTGGAAACAAACTTGTCTAGCTCCGTTGATACTTGAAGCACTAATTAAAAGACAACATTGCCAGTTAAACATTTTCACCTTTGTGCTTACATATTACATATAATGTAATCAATTAGTTAAACTAAAATTTCCATCACAGATGTCAGCGTTATCCTTGGAGAGCCCATATGTAAATGAGCTTGGTGTAGTTGCCATGGAGAAGGGGC
The DNA here is from genome assembly GCA_025447795.1 of Speoplatyrhinus poulsoni. NCBI lineage: Eukaryota > Metazoa > Chordata > Actinopteri > Percopsiformes > Amblyopsidae > Speoplatyrhinus > Speoplatyrhinus poulsoni. The sequence continues at coordinate 18,931 of JAOEGT010048320.1, forward strand.
AGAGCTGCTGCACCTTGGGCTTTGCTATCATCGATATAATAATCTATATGTTTGCTACTCCAGTCAGACCCAATGCAACGCAGTGTGTATGATTATCACCCACTTTGTAACCTCACAAACGCCCAGAGGAACCAGCAAGATGTGCGAATGCTTAGGTTGAATGTAGGGGCACACCTTCCCTTGCCACACACGTCTCTATGTCACTTGTCACTATGTGGGAACCTTCTAGAAAGCCACATGTTGCTGCAATAAATAGGCTAAATGACTAAATGGAGTGCTGGTTATTTCCTATCTTCATATGGTGATGCCATAGAAAATGTTTTTGTTGCCATTGATATTTCCACCCACTGTCTCCTGTTCTATGTTAGGTTGGAGCTCAGTATTATGCTTGAGGCGGCCCCAAGGTTCTGCTTCCAGTGGTCAATAGTGTTCAAACGCATTACTTCCTGAGTGTCTACCTCGGGGCGTGCATGCTCCTTGCTATTGATTGGCCAGTCTCCAAAGGTGAACTGCGTCAGCGTGTATTGTTTTACCACTTGCGGCCTCGGCTAAGATGTCCAGCGGCTCTTCACTTTCATTCACCCATGCCCGTGTTCTCTCTCTCCCCCCCTTTTCCTTTTTGTTTGCCCTTCATGTGTCCTCCACCTTCATCTCCCCGCCCTGAACCCTGCTCCACTGCTCCTCAGCATCAGCCCTCCTTTCACCTCCGTTAACCCTTCACCATCGCCCCCAGTCCCTCACACTTCTCTTTGTTGCTCTCATTTGATCCAATGCCCAGTCAGACAACCCGTGTGTGTGTGGATGTATGTTTGCACACACACACACAAACACACACAATTACACGCACACACACACAGCAATAGAAGCCTCTGTTCATAATCAGGACACCAATCTTTTGCAATATTGTCTTCTATACGCTACATCGTCCATCAAACACCACACACCACACCGCACAAACAAACACACGCACACACCACACACACACACATTGAATGACTCACGTACATAGTGCTGTTTGAAAGACAAGAGTTGCTGAGAGAAGTCAAGAGAGAGGTAGAAAGACATTGTAAGTCGGTGGAGGATGTGTTAGTGATGGAAAATGGGAGACAGCCCTTCTACAATAGTACAGTCACGTACATGTACAACTGTACAGTATAATTAGTATTTCTTTTCTGCTGTGTACCAATGTCTTTGTAAGATGTCTTTTGTATTTTGTATTGATTTTAATAAATACATCAAAGAGAAATCAACTTTTTTTTCTTGCCACAAATTAAACTGAAAAGGAAATTAAAACATGTATACATGTTGAGAATAATTAATTACACCAGCTACATGAGTTTACAACTTTTACTCACATGCTACAAGTATGCATTTTACTAGAGCATTTTTAAAGGAAGAATTCTGCATTTGTACTTTTTACTGATGAACTCCCCCCCCCACACACACACACACACACACA